>CAXKVX010005169.1:0-29415 GCA_964058865.1 Eleocharis quinqueflora
ACTTTGCATGGTATGCTATGCTACCTACTACGTATATTATAAACAAATATTTAACATTTTTATGGTTAAATATGTGAGAAAGAGTTAGCATTTGAAATATTTGAAATGATAAAATATTGCAGATATAGATTTCCTGGACCCCAGAGCATCTTCATTGGCTGCTGCTGCCATAATTTGTTCAAGTGATGAGATTCAAGATCTGGCATTTACTAATCTTGACACTGCTGTTGCATGGTGCAGTGGCCTCACTCTGGTAAACATGTCATGTTCTATTTGTTCTCTTCTTCTCTAGTCAATTAGTAGTGTATTCTCAAACTAAAATTTACTGTAAGTTAAGAAACTCAATTGTTTACACAGAGAGCTTATGCAAGCAAAACTTGAAAAGTAATTAATTTGTGTTGATTTATGTCTTTCTTTCTTTTGAGAATACTCTTTCGTTTTTTTTAAAATAAATAATTTGTAGGATGGAATTAGTAGCTGCTATCAACTAATGAAACAAATAGCAGTTACAAACAATGTCGAGAGAAAGCAGCCTATAATCCTATCGCAACAGAGAGTTATGCCAAGTGTTCATGTCGAGTTCACATCTCTCTCCTCTTCCCCTCCATCTAGAAGAAGAAAACGAGAGGAAATAGATTCAATTATTACATAGAAATTAAGAACTTTCTCTTTTTCTTTCCATCTCGCAGATTTATGGGCATATAGTTGCTAATTGAGTTTTCGAATTTACTTAATTTGCAAATAAATATGTTCGGAGAATCGGAGATTAGTATATGTTTGAGCAAGGTGAAGGTCCGGAGGAACAGTTGATATTGTTTTATTTACTATTCTCACTATTCGTGCATGCATGTCTAGTTAGATCAGCCATGATGACACTCAGGCATGCGATACTTGTATTCTTCCTTGTTTATTATATCTATAAAATATAAGGCAAATAAGTGCCTCTGTGCTGGCTGTATTATTTGAATGTGGTATCAAAGGCATTGATATTTGAGATTTTGTTATGCTTTTGATGTTCCATGTACCATGTGCCAAAGAGTATGCATTTAATCAATCAATACTCAATAGGTGCTCTAGTTTAATGGAGGAGGTGATATTTCCAAGTTGAACCTGTTCATTTGAGTATTGGATGGATGATTGGTCATGTGCTTGGTCCGATTGTCAGGTGTCAGATCTGCTGATTGTCAAATGCATTAAGGATTTTTTTTTTTTTTGATTTTTTTTTTGAAATTAGTGGAGAGTGTCTAACACTTCTTTTTTTTATTGAAAAAAAAGTAACAAGCACATAATACACAATTAAGCTAAACCATATCAACCTTAAAGTCTACTCAAAATTCCTGACTCCCTATATCTTCTTTCTGGAATGGCATCGGTACCATATATCAAAGGTACCGATGCTTTATTGTAATCTATCTATACTTCTAAAAACTTTCCTCAGACAACTATTAAAATGAATCAAAATGCCCTCAATCCACTCATATTGTTCCAAACATTTGGACAGAAACTCCTTTAGTGTCCAAAACACCCAGCAAAACCACAAACTCAGACATTTATACAATGTTTTTGTATACTCAGACATGTACCGCCACCAGAGCCCTTTCTGTTGCACAATCCTCAAAGATTGATCCAGCTGCAACTGACTCACACCCTGCTTCATTGCCAGTAACTCCTGATCTCATCAAAGAAAGCGTCCCCAGCCTTGTGTTGTTACAACCCTTGTCTTTCCTTGACATGCCAATCTTGTCCAGCCATGCTTCCAAGTCCTGTTTTGTGTTGTTCGACCAAGAACCTGACCAATAGATCAACAAAGACGTTATTTTAGCTTGGTATGTTCACCTTGAAAGCAGCATACATTCCTTTCAATCCAACAAGTCCATAGCACAACAACACCTATAAGGCAATATAAACTGAAATCACCTGGATTCAAAACATTGTCCTAAATAACAAGGTCCATAATTGAAGATGGGATCGTATTGATATCTAGAGAATCTAAAACCCATCTCCAAATTTTTTGAACATGGTGACATCTTACAAACAAATGGTCAACACTTTTTTTGCATCACAGTACACACATTTTGTATCCCCAG
Source organism: Eleocharis quinqueflora (assembly GCA_964058865.1). Lineage (NCBI taxonomy): Eukaryota > Viridiplantae > Streptophyta > Magnoliopsida > Poales > Cyperaceae > Eleocharis > Eleocharis quinqueflora. The sequence continues at coordinate 2,088 of CAXKVX010005169.1, forward strand.
ACCAACCCCTTTTTTCTAAGTTTGATCTAACCAGAATCTTATTTTTACAAAGCAACCATAAAAATATTTTAATCTTAAGGGGAACTTTCAATTTCCATATGATGTTGTTAGAGTTTTATGGTACTCCTCTAAAGATCAACCATTCATAAATGTGTTTGTTTTCAATTTTTGTTTTGCTTTCCCTGCCAGAGAGCCATGTCCTCCTTATTTGTCAAGGGCAGAAATAGCAAAACCATTTCTTGTAGAGATAGAAATTGTTGTCTCAGTGTGGGGGATAATTGTCTTCTAAAGTCTAACTCCCAGTTTTTCTCTTCAATTATTGAGTACACACTAGCCTTTTTACAGTTGCATATTTGATATAAAATGAGAAATTCTAGAGCCAAAGGTATTTCATTGCACCAAGCATCCAAACAAAACAAGGTTTGTCTACAATTTCCTATCTGCATCTTTTTATTAATATCTATTACAAATTCAAATTGTTTTAAGTTTCTCCAAAAAAGGGGGTCCAAGCTTGTTGGTTACTAGTTCAATTTGTTGCTTAACATGCTGAGTTATCTCCAACCCGAGTCTTTGAGGATCTGCATCGCTTGCTCAGGGGTGATCGATATTTTCTGATACGTGGAGAAGGTAAGTGCTGCAGCTGGCTTTCGTGGGGGCACGTCTGGTAGTCATCTACATTGGTGTGCTGCCCATCTTGCCATGGAGTCTGGGACTTTTGCGAACCGATGTAGATGCAATGTTGGTTATTTTGAAACAATGATTATCGATGCTCGGGAGTTGCAATGCAGGGGGTTCAGCCCGTGCAATGAGTTGGGCCTCTGCTTATGGTGAAATCATATCGTTGCGAATTTGACCCATTACAACTTGGTGTAGATGACCTTCTGTTGAACTACTGCCTTGTGCGAAAGCCCAGGCGAGAGGGGGGGCCAAGGTATGATCTGCCAAGTTTGTTCTTTGGTGGGTTTGAGTGTGGCCTGCGGAGGGAAGTACTGTTGGGTCGTGTGACTAACAATCCTTAGGCTGCCAATGTCTGGTGGACTTTCTACCTCATCTCGTTGGGCTTCTGCAATTGTAAATGCTTCTTGGGCTGCATCATAGTCTGCATTTGGGTATATAGAGGCATTGAAAGTAGGGTACAAGGAGCAGAGTGAATTAATTGTTTTGGTATCAATCTTTGTGGTCATGTCTGGGGAAATTTTCTCTTGAGCTTGAAGAATAAGTAGGTCACTCCACTGCTTTCTTGGCGTTAGGGGTGAAAAGGGGAAGATCTTGCAAAATGAGACTTCTCAGGTGTAGACCTGCTGACGATGTACAGGTGCATTGATTGCTCTGTGCAGTTGAGAGGAGCAAACATGAACTTTATGTATATGTCAGAAGGATTTTTGTGAACAGTAGTTTTGTAGACTTTTATGTTGGTTGATATGCCACCACCAATGAAGCTTGAGGTGGAGGGGGTCCGGTGGTAACGATTCTCCTCTTCCATTCTTTCTTGTCAATTTTGCATCGTATTTTGATGTGGTAAGGTCTTGGTGCTTGTATTTTACACGGCTGCCTTCTGAGTGTAGTTCTCCACTCTCTCAGTAATCTTGTTGAGTGGTTGGTGCTGAGTAGTTGTGTCTGTTGAGATGTTGATTTTGGTTATAGTATTGCGACTCGGTTGGCGGTGGTTGTGCCGAGTAGGGAGGGAAAGTGTCATCTCCCCATGGCCTCCAACTGTGAATGATGATCTGGACCGGAGCGGTATGCATGTATTGTCTGTAGATGAGGTTTCGGGTTATGTGTTTTGGGTGCTGCCATCCCACCAATGCCATTATTTCTGTGAAATTTCTCGTTGCAATGCCATAAAGCAAGGTGCAGATGAGATTTCCAATGGGCAGAAGAAAGTCCTTAATTCCCCTTTTTGTCTATCTTTGCAAAGGAAGTCCTTTGGTTCTAATCCACACCTGGAGAGTGTGCAGCACACAGCCCATGCTGAATTTTGGATGCCATTGATGTACCCTGAATGTTATGTTTATTTCCGCTATGGTGCAAAAACCACCCTATACGATTACATCTCTTATCATAGCGCTTCTGCATGTTAGGAGGAAATGAGCTACCATTTGGTTGGCCGCCATGTATGATGGCTAACTTTTTGGCAATCAAGCCCGGCAGGTCTAGTGTGATGGCTCCTTGTAAAATGATGATGAGGCCTGATTTGTTGGGATAGGCATTTTCTTCTTCCAGATGCACACACGACGGACAATAGGTGTCCACTGACCATGGTCTTTCTTCCTCAAAGTTCCAAAGCATGTCTGTGTTGAGGTTTTCGTGTTTGGGTTTTGGCTGGGGTTTCTGAAAGGGTGTTACAGGGTGGGTTGTGAGGGAGTTGGAGGTGTGTTTCTGGAGATTGGTTTTGGGATGTTTTGGTTTGGACGAGTTGCGGGTGTATTTGTAGTGTGCTGATGAGGTGGGTGGGTCGTGCGTGCGCTGCATGTTGTCCATTTATGCTAGCTTTGCCACATTGAATGTATTTTATGGAGTTTCTGCAGTTAACTCTAATGTGACCTTTATATAGGTAGCGAAAGTATTTATTTTCTTGCATGAATCTTTTCAGGGGTGTTGGAATGGTCATGAACGGTTGTTGTCTCATTCTGGGTGATACATGCTGCCATTCTGTTGTTGTTGTCGGGGGTTTGAAGCTTTTGAGATGTGTTTTAGGGGGACAAGTAGTGTCACGTATCAACAGGGCTTCCTTGTAGGTCTGTTGCTCTTGCTCCAATGGCGGCTTCTGGCTGTTCCATCGAGAAGATATTGCGTCGCCTCTCTTGCGCCTCAATCCTTCCTGCGTCGCCTCCATTCTTTTATCTAAGAGCTTTTTCTCTCTAACTAGATCTGACCTTTGATATGACTATAGTTTTCATATTAATCTTGCTCCAAACCTTAGCATACTACAATACTTGGAAACACTTTAGCAAATATTAGATGCAAGTTAAATGAAAATTGAAACTTTTTTATTTGTATAAACTATAACATATAAACCAACACATATGCGCTGTTTCACTGTCATGGAAACTGTGACACAAATTACACCGTATGATTGAAAACCTACGAAAGAAAACAAATGTGACTTTTTAGAGGAGACTTTTGGAGACTTTTCATTCAACTAAAAGAACGGCTCGGATTGCATGTCGTATACTTGGGGTTAGGGCTGCTAATGAACAGGGCGGTTTATGGACAAAATGGGTTGGACACTATTGGACATTTATGGACTAGACATTTTTTTTGTCTTGGTTGAAGTTAAGTTTGAGTTCAATTGCTAAAACTGAACTGAACTAATTGTGGACGAATTATGGACTAATTGTGGACTATGTGCGGTTTCAATGTGAGATTAAATGTAAGTATGTTCAAACATTCCAATAGATCAACCAATTTGTAATTCTTTGTTTCACAAAGAGAGAACAAAGTTATTCGCACAAAGAAATCTAAGTTATTTAATACAATGATGAAAAAGTGTAAGACTTAGCAGAGAAAGTAATTGAGAGAGAATGATTTGTAAAATGATTCCATTGATTGAACATAGCTAATGAGTTATATTACAATTTCTTTATATAAGACAGTGATCCTATTTTACTAATATACCCATGCACTATGCTATAATTGCAAAGTAGCCTAATTAACTGAATTACATCATCAACTGAACAGTACATCATCAACCTAACATACCCCCTCAAGCTAATGTTACAGCATGAACATTAAGCTTGGTTCTAAGAAATTCAAAATGTGGTAGCGGTAAAGGCTTTGTCATAGCATCTCCCAGTTGATCATTGGAGCATAAGTAACGAACCCGAAGTTTGTTAGATGAGATTCTCTCCCTAATAAAATGGTAATCTATTTCCACATGTTTAGTTCTGGCATGAAATTGAGGGTTTGAGGCTAGAACTAAACATGTGGAAATAGATTACCATTTTATTAGGGAGAGAATCTCATCTAACAAACTTCGGGTTCGTTACTTATGCTCCAATGATCAACTGGAAGATGCTATGACAAAGCCTTTACCGCTACCACGTTTTGAATTTCTTAGAACCAAGCTTAATGTTCATGCTGTAACATTAGCTTGAGAGGGTATGTTAGGTTGATGATGTAATTCAATTAATTAGGCTACTTTGCAATTATAGCATAGTGCAGGGGTACTAACAAAGTAGTCTAATTAACTGAATTACATCATCAACCTAACAAAGAGTTTTTAATTAAAGAGAAAAGTGTATTGTGGTGTTCAGAATCGTGTTCATATGGTTAGCTTGTGGACAAATAGTGGACACTATTCGGTTATAAAATGAACTGGACGTAAACTGAATATTAGTAGATAATTATGAACTTTAACTACTCATTAACGGACTGAACTGGACATGAACCGAAACCCGTCCATTAGCAGCTCTACTTGGGGTAGGAAATAACTGTGGCAGCTGATATATATTGGCATTCTCAGAAGCCTCGACCTATCCGAGCAAGACTTAATTATGAAAGTTGTTTGGTTGAGATTTGAGAATAAGAAAAAAAGAAAGAAAAAAAGAAAATTATAACTTGTTTCACCTGAAAATTGGAACACAAAATGATCCTCGAAAAGAAAAAAAAAATGGCAGGATTAAGTTCTCGACTCTCAACATGTTTTATTCCAACATTTCTATGTGCTTCTGACAGCTCAGCTTCGCAACTATCCTTGAACACTCATTGGCTGTCAGCCTTTTCTTTTCCTTTTCCTTTTCCTTTATACTTTTCAGCAAGTTTGTGGTGATAAGTTTTAACATTTTGCATGATTGGTAACACCAATGAATTCGAGTTCTGGGATTAAAGAAATTCAAACTTTTTTATGAGACAAACTTGACAATATTGCAGTCTTTAAACAAAAATAGATATAAAGCCCGGGTCTTATGATATATAAATATATGAAACTTATGCGGCACATAGGCCTGGTAAATTAGGCCTAGTTTAAGAAATGGCTTGATTATTTCTTGTCTTAGGCCTCAATTTGATCTCATGATATGATTAATCTAGCCCAATTATATTTGATCAAAACAGGAGGTAAGGAAACAAATTTTCAGGGAGTAGTATTGATAGCATTGCATGGTACATTGGTACTGAATACTGATCAAATCATCAAGTCCTTTTTGGTCTCTTTCAAATAATAAATATGCATATTAAATGCTGATAGCTCTTCTGTCAGACCAAGACAAAGAACAGAGATAAAAAAATGGAAAGGCAAATGTGCAAGTTTTCTTCAAGTACATATGGATAAATGGAACTGCAAATTTGTCGTGTATTAGTTAAGTTGAATACGACGGAGGTAATGTTTTTTTTGTGTTTATATCATTTAATGTCATGCTTTACAAAACTTTCAATTGCTTCTTGAAGATGATTGAAGATGACAAGGGACAATTTTTTCAAATTAAATATTGAACCGGGTCACAAATGTGGAAATGTGCAATTCACTAATAAAGTAATAAGAACATTTTAGAGAAATCTTTAACTATTTGGGAATTCTTTGTTGGTCAAGGGATATTTTTCAATACCAAATTGTCTCATTACTGAGGAATTCGAATTCAGTGAACTGAAATTCGTGGGACAGAATTTGGTAATGAATTATCACATCAATTATTTTTGTTTTTGAAATAAGTTATGACATATATAATACTTTGTTTTTGTTATTTTATAGAAGAAATTAATTACTGACAATTGTCCCTGTGGCCTACGTTATGGAAAAGATCTGGCATAGCACACCAGTCTGGAAAATTTAAATTTTATAAGATCTACAGATAATCTTGTATACTGAGCTTATCCAACTTTTTGGATTAGCTAGTACTGTCCTTGAATGCTTGAATACACCGTGCGTCAGATTTCAATCAATTTCAAGTCTACCCTACATATTTTCATAGATTGTAATATTGTTGTATCATATACTCAAATTGGTTTTCTCTATGCAAACTATTATGCAAATGCTGATTGTATTTTGGTGCAACTGAAACAGAATGGTAATTCTAATCAAAACCGGGTTAAGTGCAAATGCCCTGGTATAGTGGTATACTGGTATATATATCCCTCAAATACTTATTGCATGCTTGCTGTATTGTTTGTGGAGGAATAAATGTTAATAGGTTTTGAGCTAATTGGTCCCCTTAGAACCCTTGTGGATATGAAAGAAATGATGATAGTAGGTATACCGTATCATTCAAACGCTGATTGCATGATTGTTGAAGAAACAAATGCTAATAGATTTTTAGCTTCGTCCCCTTAACATCCCTAGTAGATATGAATTTATTGATAATTTTTTTTGAAGTGGAATATATTGATAATTGATGGCATTAAAAATGAAAGGGACTCCTTTGACCACCTTAGTTTGATTCACAGCTCAAAAGCTTGACCTGAGCATATACTGGTTTATTTCAATTGGAAATGCATATAGTTTTCTGCTCTTGCTGTTATGGTAATTGGTCATGTAATGAGAACAATATGAGTACAAATGGGAGGTGGTATTAGAAAGTACTAGCACTTGCACCACACATTTATCTCCAATGGTTAGGATGATTCTTCTGGATTGATTTCAAATTTTCAACCCAAACTGACAAAAATGCAAATTCAATATATTTTTTGGCACTAAATTATAACATAACTATAGAAAAAAGGCTTGATCAGTAGTCAATGCTAAAGTATATATTTGAGACTGTTAAAGGTAATTGCATACATGACACTGCTGATAGATTATTAATAGCTCCAAGAACTGATTATTGATCGGATCTATTTGATAAAGCTAAAAGGCACCCAATAATCCATTAGAATAGTTTGGATGAGAATGTACATAACATAAAATCATCTATATCAAGATTCCAAGCCTTTGTGATGAAATGCAATTATTTCGCTCTCCTTCTTCACTTATTGAAATCACTCATGTTTCTCCTCTTTGGGTAACCGACATCGTCTCTAAATCCTCTCGGCCGGATTTGCGATCAGCTTGCTTTTTGATCAAACAAATCTTATGATACAAATGTAGATCAGGAAAAAGTTAAGGGATCAGTTCATGGCTTCAGAAATGCTATTCAATGAAGGACGCCAGTGCCGACCTCTGTTTATCGGTTGTGTGCTAGAGCCGCTGCTATCACTACTATGCTTGGGATCACTCTCTTGTTTCATGACCTGTATAATTGGAAAAAAAAACCAAGAAATTTTATATATATTTTACTATTGTTAACTGACTAAGATATTTTTTCCTTTTTCAGAAAGTAATAAAGACTGTTTTAAGGAACCTAATTTAGTTTAAATTAACTTAACATTTATAATTGAAGTGATATCTTTTAGGTATCAAAAAAGCTAAATACTCAAAAGTACATCCACATCAATCCACAGGGGAACCAACTCTGTCAGCAACTTGCCACAGAGGCACAGACACAGTACAGTAAAATTATGATTTATGTACAACTAGTTTAACAGATTTGTTTATACATGCTTTGAATTGTCATTTTCCTTCTCATATTTTCTTTTTGAGGGAATCCTTCTCATATTTTAAAATATTCTGGCCTTTCTGGCAACTCAGAACAAATAATCCAGAATATGAAAACGGCAATCATAATTTGAAATTGCAAAACACCAGACAAATCTAAAAAATAGCCAAATACTTCTCTGACACTGAAATAATTACAAGACAACATGATATGTACCCGATCACTGTGCGCATCACAATTTCTTCTTTGGGCGACATAATGTTTCTCATGGTGATTTTTGTGCCTCTCTTTCTGTTCCTGTTCATCATTTCCCAACCCATTTTGCATTTTCTTCAATTTCTCGGACTTTCTTGCTTGAAGAGCCTTTGTCACCTCTGCAACACAGAACAAAAATAAAATTATTTAAATTCATAAATTAATAACTCAATCTTCACTTCTACAGCTACAACATAAAAGAACAGAACCAATTATACAAAAAAAGTAAAAAAAACAATGTTTGGAACTATTCTGCAGTTCTACACAACCAACTTTCTTTCCTATAAAGGTCCTCAAACTTCTACAAAATTTGGTAAATTTTGCAATGTGCCCAAAAAAAATATACTTTTGGGTAATCACCGCTTGTTGGGATTTTGGAACAGCAGCCTGCAAAAGCTAAAGCTAACAAACAAGCCCATCAATTTTCACAGTTCAGTTACTTATCATAACTGATTATTTTGCTAAAATCACAACCTACATGCACAACACAAAGTACCTTGAGATGTAATAAGCCGATAAACTTGGCCGAGCAGGAGCATATCCTTAGGCTTCAGCAATTTGACACGAGTAACTCTCGCGCCACCGCTCTCGGCACCACATTCCTGTTTCTTTTCCTTATTTGAAACACAGAGAATGACAAGAGCTACATAATGCCCCGGGTTGGTTTTCATGACATCAGCCGCACTCGTCGGCCGATACAATCTCTCCACCTTACCTCCCGGGTGTTGTATTATCACCGTAGCGGCCTCCGCTGCCTGACAATTCCCCATGATGATGAGATAGAAGTGTTACTTGGTTCTCTATCTATACTGTGTACTTCTTTGGTTAGAGGTGAGAGGTGTCTGAAGAGGGAGGAGGATGGATAGTGTGGAGATGGCACTCAAAACAAATGAACAAATGATACAAGTGTTGTGTTGTTGGTTTGGTTATGACTTGTGAGTTGTGAGAGGAAGACCTTTTAAGAGGGTCTCTTAACACTGGCGCACACTTCCTGGGTTGGATGGTCTACTAAGCCACGTGGCAAGGTGTCAGTGGACAGGCGGTTGGTGTTAAGGCATGGTTCATGAGACAGGCTGAGTGGTAGTGGAGTGCCAGCTCAGCTTAGCAGGCCTTCTCTTCTGCTCTCTGTGTTTTAAACAATTTTTATCTTTTTTCCTTTTGTTTCCTGTTTTAAAATTGTTTTCTGTGAATCTGTGATCTGTCTCTTTCTCTATCTGGAACTTTGAACTGTACAGGAAGCGTGAGATTCTTCTATTGGGTCATTTTGAACCCACGTTACGGGAGGGAATGGATTAGCATAAGATTATAGCTAACCCCTACTAGCTTTACACGAAAGATCAAATGATGAATGGATGAATTATTAGCGTGGGATCTGTTGTGATCTTGCTTTTCTTCTCTTTCCAGTTTCCATTAATCATTTAAAGGGTGCGTTTGGATCACTTCTAGCTTAACACAAATTCGAGAATAACTACTATTTTGAACTTCAAAACGATTCAAATATGTTTTACCTATTTTGAATTAGTGTCAAATAGTTGCTAATTCGTTAATCCGTCAATTGATTGGGTTAGCAATGTTAGTGGTTGTAAAGATAGCAAAAATTATTTATTATTATTATTATTATTATTATTATCAGTACTATTATATTATATATTATCATTACTATCGTTAAATTATTTATTTATTTATTTATTTCTAATTATTACCAATATAATTATAATAAGAATTATTATTATTAATATTATTATAATTATTATCATCATCATTATAATTATTATATTATAATTTTTTATTATTATTTATCATTATCAATATTATTATATTATTTATTAATATTATTGTTATTATTATTATTTATTGTCATTATTTATTACTATATTATATTATTTATTATTAAAATTTTCTTATTATTATTATTATTTATTATTATTTATCATTATAATTATTATATTATTATATTATTTATTATATATTATCATTATTGTCATTACAATTATTATTATTACATTGTAAATGTAATTATTATATTATTATTTTTTATTATTATTATTATCATTTTATATTATTATTATTTTATTATTACTTTTAATTATCATTATTTTTATTTATTATTATTATTGTCATTATTTATTATTATATTATATTATTTATTATTATTATTATTATTATTTATCATTATAATTATTATATTATTATATTATTTGTTAGTATTATTATATTATTTATTATTATATTATCATTTTTGTCATTACAATTATTATTATTACATTCTAATTGTAATTATTATAATACTATTATTTTATTATTATTATTATCATTATTATTTTTATTTTTATATTATTATTATCGTCATTATTTTATTATTACTTTTTTATTTTGTATTATTATCATTTGTGTTATTATTATTATATTATTATAATTTTATTATTGTTGTATTATTATTATATTATAAATTGATATCAATAGTTTATTATTTTATTATTATTATTCGTTAGAAAAATATAATAATTTATTATTTTACTAATTCTCACTATCACTACTCCAAATGTGCAATCCAAACAACATTTTCACTAACCTAGATAGCACAAAATTAGCATTATTTTTACACTAACCTAGATAGCACTATTTTTGCATTATTTCAACCACTAATCTAGATAACACTATTTTTGCACTAACCATGACATGATCCAAACGCACCCTTTAGGGACATAAAATAAGACTAACACTTTAGGAGTGCATTTAACATTAGCGCCCTAAAGGATTTCAACCAGGGACCTCTCAAATTCTACAAGAAACAACTAATTTCTTAGGGGCGCAAGTGCGCAACTAACAATAGCCCCCTAAAGAATTTAAACTGGAACCCATGTGCTTCTGGCTGAAACAACTCAACCATCAGAGACACTACTAAAAATAGCGCCCCTTTTAATATGCCCAAAATAAATGACCTAGTGGAATTCAAACTCAAGGCACTGCACCCACACCATAGCGGCTCTACCATTAATTTGTATTTCTCGTAAATTATGAAACTAACAACTTACTTAAGCCATTTGCAATATTATTTTGTTCTTATCATTATCATCATCATCATTATTATTATTATTATCATTATTTTTGTTTTTGTTATAATTTTTCTTATTATCATTACTTATTTTTTTCCTTGCCATTAGTATTATTATTTTCTTATTCATTTCTACTTTTGTCTTTCATTATTTTCAAATATTATTAATAGTTATTTTATTATTAGTAAAGTTAATATTAATATTATTATTACTAATATTAATTCTAATTCTAATAATATTATTAATAATTATAATATTAATAACAGTTATTTTATTATTAGTAAAATTAATATTAATATTATTATTACTATTTTTATTCTAATAATAATAATATTACTATTATTAGCAATGCATATAATAATAATTATGTTGAAAAGTCAAATCTCATTTGAGGCGCTACTGTTAATAGCGCTTCTAGTGAAATACAATTTCTGCCACATAGTGGCTCCAAAAATGTGCATAAAGCGAGGAAAACGATTAAAATAATGATGGAATTTTAGAAACGCTATTAACAATAGCGTCGCCGTCCATTTGTTAAAATTTTAGGAGACGTTGAACTATTATGTAAATTTTGGCCCATATTTGAGCCCTTTATAATTTTTTTTCCACTTATTTTCATCATTCCGAGGATAATTGCCTCAAGTTCTCATGCTATTTTCATGCTTCAAATTGCTTCCAAGCAAGTGGCTATAGACTAATGATAGAGATAACATGCTAAATTATGTCACCAATTCACAATTGACGGGAGTTAGTGTAATTTCGATGTTAAATTTGTACTTTGAAGGATTTGCTTGTAATTTACGACATCAGATTAGTGGAAATTTGCTTGATTTAATCATTAATGATTAATAATCAACCTAGCTAGATCCAATAGTGTTAGGTTTTGCAGTGCTTTTTTAATTAGTTCTTTTTATTCGTTTTTACTAATAGCAATTTATTATATTTCTTTTCATCATTCAAAGAAATATATTTGATATAGTCAAACTTAATGTAGCATTTAAAAATCAATACAACCAATTAATGTTCATATGTTGATCATGATTGTACAACCATTTAAAATAATTATAATTATTTGTGTTCAAATTATTTTGTAAATGTAACTTTGTGATATAGAAAATTTCTTCTTTTAAAATCTTTTATTCTTTAATTATATAAGAGCTAGTAGTCTAGAAATTTTTCATCTGACAATTTTAAACCATTATAAAAATAAGTTGGATATAATTATGAGAGAGTATTGTATCGGCACCCCTTCTAAGTTCTAACCATATATGTGCATATATAGCATGAAATGTTGGCACTTAAAAGCAGCTTACATAAAATATTTATTGAGATCTAGATATATAAATTAACTAATTACATCACATATATAATTCATTCTTCAATTTCTCAATAGAATATAAATTAATTATTATTTTGTTAGACCCCTAGAACAATTTCCAATCACTCTTTTTCTACTCAATGATGATTGCTCCTATAGTCCATTTTATTTATTATTATTTTTTTGATAAAAATCTGTGGAAAAATCTACCATCCTCTTGTTTTGCTACCCATATGTCCATGTTATTACTAGAATTATTTTTCCGCATTTTGCTAATTTAATTTTTTTAAAGTTTGATTAATGCTCTAAATATAGTTTTTATATTTTATTATAATTGATCAACATATTGGTTAATTATTGGTACATATATGAATTATCGATTAAAATAGAAATCATTTATAAAAAATATTATTCATATATAAATGTCTCATTCTGACTCTTCGTTTTTCATTCACACTAATTTTCACGTGATATGAAAAATATATACACATAGTAAGATTTTATATGATTGATATACGTATGATATAAAATATACATAGTATTATTTTATATGATTTTTATATAGATTATATATATGTGATATGGAAATTTAATTTTAAGGTGTGACTTTCTATGCATATATGCAGATATGCTATGGGAATATACATAAATTTTGTACAGTTAATTTTATAGAAAGGAGAATATCTAAATAAAATTCATATAAAAGAATCTCCCACTTTATAAATGACGCAACGTTTAGATCCTTCTCATTCAAAGGGTTTTTACTTTCACAAATTTTGTTTCATATTTGGTGATTTGCATTTTTCTAATTTCTTTTTTATAAGATAGCCCAATAATATGATTTACTATGAAATAGATTATATGTTTCCAAACTTTCAATTTGTAGGGAAAAAATTTGCATTAGTTTTGTGCCCTCAATATAATCTATTTATAAAAAATTGAAAGTTTGGAAATTATATTGAGGGCACAAAACACGAATTGAATTCGTAAATTATATCGAGAATTCGTGTTTTAGTTTTGTAGGGAAAAACGCGGTCCCCAATAAGTTCGTGTTTTGTTTTTGAGATGTTAAAAAAAAAGAGCTTTTTAAAGTCAAAGCGTGGGCTCCGCGTGGAATTCGCGCGTCAGTGACAGCGAGAAACTGGAGGGAGCAAAACACGAGACACTGTATCAGCGTCCTTTATACAATTATACCTACTATCGAACTTATTGGGGACCTTGAAACACACCTCTTTTGCTTCTAGTAACACATTTTAGGGCTACAACTTGGTGAAATTGTCTATCTGTAGCCTATAAATTCCAAATAAAGGAAATTTTCCTTGTCTGTTCATGGAATTAATTAATCCACATCAATGCTTTTCAATTATAATCCGAAAATAATTTTAAAAAGGGATACCCTTTTTATATAAAAGATTTGTCTGCTTAATAATTTCCTCAATTATTGTACATCATTTACTTACTAAATTAAAAACAGTTCTTTTAAAAAAGAACTTGAAGATAAATTATTGACAGAATTTCACTAACTTCGGTCCCTGATCAGAAGACATTGAACTGCTCTAAATATATTTGAGTTGGTTTGATTTTGAAAATTAACTATCGAATAATGAGTTGTATCAAGTCTAGTTAGATCAAGTTTCAAATCATTCACTTTTAGATTATATTTGAGTCTTATAACAAAATTTGAATTTTAAATAATCTGAGTCAATGTAACAAAATTGAAGTATGAGAATAAGTACGTCATTAAAGTTCACAATTAAGTTCATAGTGCATTAGATGGTTTTGATTGAATATTAGAATCGAAAAATCTAAATCTTTTTTTCATCAAGTAAAAAGTCCCACAGATATATAAATTAATCTGTATTTCAGAGATCAACTTGTTTAGTCTTTTCTGGAGTGGACACAATATAATAATCCCCATTTCCCAATATAACCTTATAATTCCCACTAGTTTCTCGAGGAATGAGATCTTCTAACGCGCAGCAAAAATACAGTGCGTACTGCGCAACAAATCTCAATATTTGATTTGTATTGAAATTCGTGCAAGTTAAATTTTATAATATCAGATTTTCTGAATCAAATCTAGATCGTCCGTAGTCTACAACACAAAAAATCTGAACCGTCCGTAACTACTGCGCGGCAGAAGATCAGCTCCCGTTTCTCAACGCCACTTCACCACAAATTAAACAGATTGCAACTATAACACGCCAATACCAATATATAACAATAACAAAGCATCAAAGGAGCAAAAAGCACTATATAAAACTCAGGAGTCTTGTCTGATTAGACGACATAAATCGGGATTTAATTACGCACTGTTTCTCAGAGTGTGAATTGGTGCCGGATGCAAATTCTTCATAGCCCGACAACAGGACAAACAGTGACGGAAGGTAGGAAAATAATAAATACAAGTGTTATTAGAAAATTAATTACAAAAGTTTGGGTGTGTCAGGTGGTGATGAACCCATTTTGCAATTTTATTTAATAGGTTTTTAGTGGGCAGTAGAATGGATGTCTAAGTGATCGTAAAATATCGCTGGAGATCTGACAATGACGATGGTGTTTCTTTTGAATTTGTATCCTCCAAAATAATGTGGGGTCACGAAATGGTCAACGGACAACAATGTTATGTTGTAATTTCGCTAGTATTGTAGCAAAAACACTGTGCGGACAGTACTCGACGCTGTAGCAGCGGTGAGAATGCAGGAGGCCCCACTGTTGATGATCATTCCAGGGGATGTGAATTCGTGTTTGGTTGTCTCCACCTCCACGATTTGCTTTTAGGCATTGATGATCAAATGAGATCGTCTGACGCGCGGCACCACGCTGCATGTTTTTGAGATCGTTCGATTTTTTCGTGATTCGTGCTCCAGATCTAAAATCTTTCTGATTGTCCATCTGACGATCTAGATGCGGTACTGCACGGTACCGCGCAGTAGAAGAACAACTCTCGTTGGTGATGGGCTAGTGATCATTTCTGAGAGTTTGAATTCAACTTTATTTCAAAAAATTTGATCGCTAATAATGAATGATAGTCTCGTGGAAAAGAGCTGCCAGTATGAGGCTTTGAGCTGTACTGTAGAAACCCTATTTTAATGTTGATGTTCAAATGTGTTATCTAGATTTATACGTTCAAAGGTATTTAGAAAATCGGACTCAACGCGAAATCAGACTCAACACGAGAAAAATAGACTCGAATATGTACAGTTCGATAGTTTGCGACGATAAAATAATTTAATTACCATTCCACGAGCGTAATCAGAGTTTTTACAAAAGATTAAATAAATATACCTTAACTCATTAATTAAATATTAATATTTTTATTAATACCGTCCATTCTAAAATGAGGTTGCACCAAAGCATGTCGGAATGGATAATTTATTTTAAAAAAAATGATGTTCATAACACCGATTTTTTATTTTTATAAATTTCAGAACAATCTTTCGATAAATTTATAATTTATTTATTAAATTTCTGATATTAAAAAATTCGGTACCCCACCTTACGTCGACATCTTTCTCTTAGGCCGACATGATAGCTAGATAGGGAAATTCAAAACCCATTGAAGCTATAAGGTCTATGAATCATGATGCTCCTTGTTTTTTTGAAATTCAATGCCCTTAGGCTATCAATTTCAAGCTTGAAAGTTGAGGTGTCCCCTTATAAGTTATAATTGACTCTCTTCTTTTCTCTATTTCCCATGCTACTACCAACTAGCCTTTCACTCCCACGTGCACACCTCTTGGGTGTTGAAAGAAACCTTTTTTTTTTTTTTGGAGTGTTGAATGAAACTTCCAATGTGATATTCATATACAGATATACTGACATATACGGAACCCAATCTGCTGCTCGTTAAAAGCCTGCTTGTTTTCTGCTTGTTTCGATCTGGATCGTTCAAAATTCATCTAACAGCCGAAATATCTGCTTCTGAATCAAATCACAACCGTTCGTGACGATAGATTGATTCGTGACGGTCGAATCGAGATAAACAGAATACTGCTTGGCTCAAATACAAGCAGCAGATTCAGATCCAATATATACAGGCCCTTTTTGTTTTACACTCAAGCCATAAGAGTGATATCTCAACTTCATTTTCCCATGACATTAATTATTGAAATTGAAATGACAGCCAGTAATTTTCACAAAAAAATCGCGATTTTTTTAATAATAAAAATTAAATTACTTAATTATAAATAGACATAAATTCCTTCCCAAAAAAAAATCAAAAGTCACCTTTCTTTAATCAAACCAACTGTGAAGAATTGTTTAATCAAAAGTCAAAGGCACCTTTATTTGCTTTTGATTTTTTTATTAATAAAAATATTAATATTTAATTCATAAGATAGTTATATTTTAATAATTTTTGTAACAACTTAAGCTACACTCGTCGGGATCGTAAATGATTTATTTTATTGCGCAAGCGATCAAATTGTAGATATTCGAGTCTACTTTCATCGCGTAGAATATGATTTGCGATCGGAGAAACGAGTGAATCAAAATTAATTCTGACACAAACTCATAATAAAAAATTACTAATCAAGATATAAGTTGAAGACGGAACCAAATTTGAGATACATGTTCCTTCGACTACAAATCAGACCCGAGGCGATAGAAGCATACTCGGATATCTAAAACTGGCTTGCGACGTTAAAAAAAATAATTACAGTCCGGACGAGCATAACCGGAGTTGCTACAAAAGAAATATTAAGTATGATTAGCATTTTTTCTAATTTATTGTACCAACTTCAGCTACACTCGTCGAGACTGTAATTATTTTTTTTTAATGTCGCAAGTCATCGAGCAGTAGATATCTGAGTCTACTTTCAGCCCGTCGAGTCTCATTTGAGATCAGAGGAATGTACATCTCAAATTTGGCACCATCTTTAACTTATGTCTTAATTAGTAATTTTTATCACGAGTTTGCGTCAGATTCAATTTTTAATCGCTTGTTTCTCCAATCGCAAATCGGACTCAACGAGATAGAAGTAGACTCGGATATCTACAACTCGGTGGCTTACGACGTTAAAAGAAACTAATTACATTCCCGACGAGCGTAACCGAAGTTGCTACAAAAATATAGAAAAAATAGTAACTTTAAATATTTTTTGTAGCAACTTCGACTACGCTCGTCGGGATTGTAATTAATTTCTTTTTAATGTCGCAAGGCATCGAACTTTATATCTGAGCCTTCTTCCATCATGTCGAGTCTGATTTGCGGTCGGAGAAATGTTCATCTCCAATTTGGCTCCATCTTCAACTTATGTCTTAATCAGTAATTTTTTATCATGAGTTTGTGTCAGAATCAATTTTGAATCGCTCTTTTCTCGATCGCAAATCAAACTCGACACGATGGAAGTGGACTCGAATATCTACAGCACGATGGCTTGCGACGATAAAAATAAATCATTTACGATCCCCACGAGCGTAGCTGAAGTTGTTATGAAAAATTACCTCGATTTTACATGTTTCATTGCATTTAGAGCTGAACCAGATTGACGATTTGGTGGGGTTAATCAGCAGGCTCGAGTATCTCCCAAATTCATCAATTATTTCCTTCAGCGCAATCACCTCTGTCATGTTTGCTTCTCCAAATACAACCAAGTCATCGGCATAGAGTGAGTGTGTAAGAATTGGTGCACCATCTGCCACCAGCAATCCTCTTATATTTCCCGAGACCTGGGCCGATTGGAGTCGTTTGGACAGGAATTTCATGGAGATGATGAACAAATACGGGGATAAGGGGCAGCCTTGTCGTAGGCCTCGAGTTGGTCTTATAAAGCCACTTCTGGATTCGTTAACAAGAATTGTGATTCTACTTAGGCTCAAGCATGACATGATAAGCTGGACCAATGTGTCAAGAACCATTCAATCGAGTCAAACGCCTTGTTAATATCAGCTTTGAGGGCAAACCCTCTGCCATGGAACAACCTTGATGCGAAGGAATGGATCACCTCTCTCATTAGTATGGTATTATCTGCAATACTCCTCCCTCGTATGAAAGTAGTTTGCATTGGTGATATCACCTTTGAAATGTATTGTTGGAGTCAATTGGTGATCACCTTAGCTAGGAGTCTGTACAGAATATTACCAATACTAATGGGTTGATAATCACTCGGTGATTTTGGTTCAGGATTTTTTGGAATTAGAACAATGTTACAATGGGTCCATTTCTCAGGGGCCCTTCCCTCCCGAAAAGCCTTCTGCATTATTCTGCATATATCAAAACCCATTAAGACCCAATATTTCTGCATGAAACGAGCCGTGAGGCCTTCTGGACCTGGCGATTTGTCTGGTCCCAATTGCATAAGACACGACTTGATCTCCTCAGCTGTTGGGCAACTTCGCATCCCTTCTCTGGCCCTGTCTGGAATTTTGTCTGTCGTCTATATTAATATATATTTAGACGCACTCTTATCTAAATTTTTTTAAAGTTGCCATATTGCCGCAATCGTATCATATCGGATACGATAACCTCACCTGCACCCACACCGACACTCGCACTCGTACGACATATTGTCGCTGTCGCACTCGTATCATATCAGATACTATTATCTCATTGTTTTCCATCACCAAATCAGCATAAAGTCAGAAATTTCGTACAATATCTAACCACTAGGACGTACGATTAGACTTGGAGAACTTTTTTTTTTCTTTAGTACAAGTGACAAGTGACAAGTGCACCAAAAGATGAATTAGGCAGAATTGCCAGTTTGTCAGGGGCCCGTGATATGAAGTAAAAAAGTAAAAGGAGACGAGGTACAATTATTATCATCCCATTTTGAGCGTATCTAGGTTCTAACTCTTTTAAAGCCATGGTCATGTACAGATGTACTCGTGTTATGTAATATGAAATTATGGGCTCCTTTGAGTATATATATTAAAACAAGCTGGGCTTCTTAATTCAATGTTTTTCTAATCAATGTATTGCCAGGTTATAGTAGATAAAAGATCATAGTTTTTATAGTTCTCAGGGACTATAAAAATTCAAATTCTGTACATTTAGAAAAAAAAAATATATATCTCTCTCATCTCAACAACAATATAAGCTCCAGGTTTAATTGACTGATTGCATTAACAGGCTTGTCCTAATGCTTTGCATTCCCACATGTCATTATGAAAAAACATCAAAACAAGAAATTAATGATGCACTATTTCAACAAAGTGCATTGCTTCTACTAACACATTTACAAAAGCCTTTTCCAGCTAAATTGGAATATCAAGTCTCAGTGATTTCAGTACTAAGATATATTTTCCCCTCAGTAACAAAAGAATTAGAAGTCACAAAAGATTACATACCAACTAAGGGAAGCTTATAGCATGCAATTGCCTACTTTTCATCAGACAGCTTTGCCTTCTTTCTAAACAGATGGAAAGAATTTATTGAGATTAAACGGTAGCGAGTAGAATTCTTCACTTCTTGGATCCGTCCTGAAAGACCTAAATTTGTCCCACCAGTGGTATCCTCTATCTTTTCTTGTTGTACTATCACCTTTGTTAAGGGTTGTATCCAGAAAATATGCAACCACACCCGCAACAAATGGTTTCGACGAGAACGGTATATTGATAATATCATTGAACTGCCAAAAGGAATTAAACAAAGATAATCAGAACCCAATTAAAACAAGATGCATTAATGCATACTGGTATGAAGAAAATTAAGATGCATTAATGCATACTGGTATGATCAAAGTTTAATTCATACCCATCTAGCTCCAGTGTGAACAGGCCCATATCCAGCCACAGAAGTGTACTCATTAAAATATTGTGGAACTGAGAATCCCATAAAAATAGAGAAGCCTAGAATGAACTTGGTTCTGAAGCTGTTCAAGTTGCAAAACTGAAGAAAAGTGAGTCCCACAGAACCTGTTTATAGTGGTACTGGATGTTAACAGCGAACTCCAAAATAAGGCATTTAAGAGAATCATAATAAATTATTTTATTTGAGATATACTGCAACATACCAACATATGCAAAAAAGAGGCAATAAAGAGCTGCAAATATTGGTAGTGGAATTGATGCAAAGACTGCTCCAAATTTCCCTACATTTTATCGAGGATGAAAAAGACATTTTAACACTAGCACCAGCAAAGATTTCATTTGACATAACAATCTATTGTAACTATATAATTAATGACTTCGGGAAGTTCTACATACCCAGAACAGAGAAGAATATCATGAACCCTGCAGAAATTTGCACAACACGTCTGCTTCCAACACGTGTCAGCGCCAATAGCCCAGTATTTTCACTATACAAAACATGGATAGATTTAAAATGGTAAAGTGTCTAAACAGCATTAGTTTTTCAATTAGAAGTTTGAAACAACACAAGTGGTGTAAAAGAAAAATAGCTCACACTGAAACAGTGGATCCAACTAAAGTTCCCCAAAACCCATCAAATAGCAGAGCAACACCCTATATGCAAATTTTGTAAAAATTTAATTGGATATCCCAAGCATAGCACAGAGACCAGAAATTGAGAGCTAGAACGATAATGTGATCATACTTGCCAACCAATGCCACGGCTGAGAATTGAAGCCGGTAGCATAGTAGCACTTGCGCATCTTGAAGAAGCAATATATGTGCCAGTAGACTATTCAAAAAAGAATATAGAGAATGAATGTTAAACTAGAATAAATGTGTCATGTATAAATGAAAAAAAGATGGAAAATTATAAAAATAACCTCCACAAGAACAACAAATGAAGCAGCCATCATTGCAAAGCAGTCCCCTGCATCAAATGTCGGAGCACCCCACTGGAAGGGGTAAGGAATGCTTATCCTGCGATTTTGTGACATAAATTAATCCCAAACTATGAGACAGATCAATTCTAAGTAGGCAACCATTGGGTAAACTCCTACCATGGAGCACCTCCAACTAGGCCTGAGCTGTCAGTGCGGCAGTGCAATTGAGTCTTTTGCCTAGCATGCTTATAGGCCCCACCGACGGTAAGCAGGTATGCGTAAAGCCATACGATTGTGACGGTGAATATTACCGCAAACCGGTCAAAGACGGGTTTGTCTGTGCTTATGACATGTGGTGCATACTGACAACGAGGGGAAGGTATTAGTGCAACATGATCATCAAGTTAACATATCACAGAAAACAAGTAGAAATAGCAAAGGTGCATTAAAGCAAGTATAAGGATATAACTGTTTGGAATTAAACTAATATAAGAACCCAAAAATGTACCTGACAAAATATAAGTAAGAGAATAATCTCGGGAAGTCCAATTTCAACACACTTAGCGACCTACATTGTTGTTTAATTATACATCAAATTCAGCACACATTCTTATAAAAGAAAATAACTGAACCTCAGATGAAAACAGCATGGCAATTTTACCCCTGGGAAACCAAGTTCATAGAGGCCAAATCCAGCTAGCGCCACCAGAGGAACTGCTGATAATGGGCTCAAGTATCTGAATTCCAGGAGAATAGAAAACATATTATATTTGAAGCATTATATTATGTTTGGTCAATGAGTTCTAATATATACAAAAATAATAAGTGGAATATGCATTGTACTAACCTGAGAACATTGCGCCAAAGACCACTAAAACCAAGAACAATTTGTAGCGTAGAAGCAACAATCATAGCACCTTGAGTACCCCTCATGATCCGCATGAATTTCTACACAAAAAGCAAAATCCATGAAGCTGTACCACAGCAAACTCATGGGACAGAAGTATTATGTAAATGCAAAGCCCAATTACCTGATGTGGATCTGCTTCGTTGTTGTAACGGCCAGCCACGATAATGGAGATGGTGGGGGCCACAAATGTATATGATGCACCAATGACAACTGGTAAGCGTGTCCCAAAGAAGGTCTGGCACAGAGTGTTGATGCCAGATACAAACATGATCGTTTGAACAACTTTGGCTTTATCATCCTAATTTCAATACACATGTAAGAATTATGCAATTAAAAGGTAGCATTGAAGAGAATATATGCAAGTACTTGTATATAAAGGGTGAAATTGGAGAATTACATTGTCTCCTCCCATTTGAGGTACAAGCGCCGTTGGAATTAGTACAGTGGTACCGAGCATAACAAGAAAATGTTGGAAACCAAGAAGAATTGCCTCAGCTACACACACAAAAATAAATTAAGACAGCAAAAACAAATAAAATAATAACACTTACTGATTGCTTTTTTATAAAATAAACTTATCTACACTTATATTGCCATAGATTTTTACTGGAATGGGCTCATTTGGTAGTAACATATCAGTGCTTGGCAAAAAGCAGAAGTGATTAACCAAATTTCTTTAAAAAGAAGGCAAGAACATATCCTTTGTGTTTGCATGTACTACTATAGTATATAGTATAATTCTAAACTATAAAATATTCAATAAGAGCTAGAACCGTCACTCAGTAAGAACCCAAACTGAACTAAAAACTATACATAAAAAAAGTAAAAATAAAAACTCTAGAAAAGAGATTCAATTGGTTACTACTTCACTAGATAAGCTAATCATTGGACAGTAAGAACTATGAAAATACCAAACAAAACATTGTTAAAAAAAAGGAACAACAAAGTAGGTGTGATCATACGCCATGGAGGAGGGCTAGTGATACAATAGGAGATATTAGGTAACTGATCCTTCACTGGATGTGGTTGCAACTCATCTTGCTTTGGTGGCGGCGCAGATCCTCCAGCCATTTTTGTACTTCACGCCTTTTCTCTCCTCAAAAAGACAAAAACCACGAACAATTGCTTCAAAAGCAGTGTTCTTTTAACCACTAAACTCAAACACCTACCAAAATGTAAAAGATGGTTACGATTAAGAAACAAAGTAGCTAAGAAAAGCTACTCTGTCACTCTCTCTCTCCCTCGCTTTCTCTCTCTGTGAAAGGAATCACAAGAGCTTGTAGTCTCCTTTCAGCTTTTCTTTGATGCCTCTTTTATGTCGCTCTTTCTTCTCAAATTCCCAAAAGGTGGCTTCACCATGAAGAAAAGAACGACATCTCTCCTTTCACCGTTTTCACCACCTTGGCAGAAGAGAAAAATAGATTTCTTTTTAAACAAAACAAAAACAGAGCAAATAAGATGAATTTTGCGACCTAGGGAAGGGGTTAGTAATAAAAGATCGTACTCTTTTCAAATTGTCTTTTCTCTTCTACGCTTCGCTTTTCACGCACCAAAGCAAGGAAGAAGTTAGTGTAAAGCTTGTGCCTTTTCACTGTGGCGTGATTACAGGCTACACAGGCTACACAGGCTACAACTTACAACTGTGCTTGCTTGCTGGTTCGCAGAGCAGCTTGAGAGAGAGTGAGAGGGTTTCTCTCTCTTTCTTTATTTGAAAATTGAAATCAGAAACGGAGTGGGTGAATTTGGAATTTTGCGACTGTAAAACGAATAATTGTATACTTGGTAAGAGGTTTATCTATTGAATATTAAATACATACAAGGGTTTCATTGGGAATATGATTCCTTATTCTCTGTATTTTGTTTCTGTGGTTGTCAACTTGTTACCAGGTAGGTAACTATTATTCCCAAGCCAGAGGATATGTAAAAATTTGTGCCAATTCAATACGAGGAGAACAGTGCATGTAGTAGTATGATCAAAAAGATAAAAGAGAACAAAAAAATAAATTTATATTCCGAAATTAAGCTGAAAAAATATTGTACCTTTACGATAAACATATTATTAGTTAGTGGAGCAACTTCTCTTTAGTACGATTGTTCAAATTGAGAACATTGCATTTAATTTGACACTTTGAGAAATTATTTCAGTGTCTCGGAATCATGTACTTCATATTTGTGTCTCGTATAATACAAATAATTTTTATTTTTGAATTTCTGATATACGCTAGACGTACGTAACTCTGGTGATAAGAATCAAGTCTCTGGTGCATGAGACTCAAGTCTATTCAAAAGAAATAAAAAAAGGTCGAAGAATTTTGTCTCATTAAACTTTACATGTGGAACTCATAATTAGAATCAACATCAAAAGCGCTAGTATCACCACTTAAGACACCGATAACAAGAAAAAATGAATTAATATCAACACCAGAGTTGCTAGTATCACCATTTGAGGCAGCGATATCAACTGGAAATGTATTAGTATCAATACCAAATGTGATAATATCACCACTCAAGGCAACAACATCAACACCAAAGGAATTAGTATCAATAACAAAATCTGGTAGTATCATCACTTGAGGCATCGATATCAACAACAAAGGAATTAATTATAACATCAAAGGTGCTAGTATCACAACTTGAGACACCGATATCAGCACACAAAAATTAGTATCAACACCAAAGGTGTTAGTATGATCATCAGATGAGTTAGTATTACTATATCCTTAGTTAGTTTGCACACCTATTTTAATTAGTATGCACATCATTTCTGTACAAAATAGATTTGAAACAGTGCAAAAAAACATACTTGAAACAGCTAGTCTGAACACCTATTTTATTTAGTCTTAACATCTTTCTTATTTAGTCTGAACACCTTTTTTATTTAGTTTGTGCCATATTTTTTGAATAACTGACTTGAAGTAGTGCAAAAACAGACCTGAAATAACTAGTCTGAACACCTGTTTTATTTAGTTTGAACATCTATTCTATTTAGTCTGAACACATGTTTTATTTAGTGTGAACTAGTATGACCATATCATTAGTTAGTATAAGCACAAAATAATGATTGATCTTTGAACTGACGAAATTTTTGACTCGTGACTCTGATTCGTGCGTATGAGCACTTTTCGGATATGGCACGACACGACACACACACTTTATTGGGGTATGACCCCGTAAAGACACTGTTTTGATCCCGAAAATGCTTCTAAAGCCTGCAAACCACATTTTTTTAGTTTTTCTTCATCTTTTTTGCTAAAATTTTCTCAAAAAAATATGCTTGATACATTGCAAAAATATATTTGAAACAGCTAGTATGAAAACATGTTATATTTAGTCTGAACACTTATTTCATTTAGTCAGATATCCATGCATTATATGCAAAACAGACATGAAACAATGCAAACAGAGACTTGAAACAGCTAATATGAACACCTCTTTTAACTAGTCTGAACACCTATTTTATTTATGATGAACGCCCGTTTTATTTAGTTTGTGTATCATTTTGTGCAAAATGAACTTGAAACAACTAGTCTGAACACCTATTTTATTTAGTCTCAACATGTTTTTATTTAGTCTGAACACCCGTTTTATTTAGTCTGTGCCTCATTTTTTGTGCAAAACTGACTTGAAGCAGTGCAAAAATAAGTTTGAAAAATTAGTCCGAACACCTGTTTTATTTAGTCTGAACACATATTTTATTTAGTCTAAACACTTGTTTTATTTAGTCTAAACTCATGCATTTTATGCAAAACATTCTTAATAGTGTGTAGGGCAGAAACCGTTTAGAATAATGCGCGCAATCCAACTTTCCATTTTTTATCCGTGTTTGATTGTTTGATTTTTTTAAAAGTTAGTTGAAATACGCCTACGAGCTACGGGATACAAAAGATGGGATACAGTCAGGGGCGAAGCTACATAGGCCCTGGGTGGGTCAGCTGACCCACCCTAGAAAAAAAATTCAAAATTGGCCATGTAACTAGAAAAAAAATTCTGAAAAATAGGCTTGTAATTTGAATCTTTTTTAAAATATTCATGATTTTGAATCACTCTAAAAAAATCAAAATATTGAAGCACCCTGAAAATTTTCCTGAATCCGCCCGTGGATACATTTAGTTAATCCTTTGACGCTTTTGCAGAGAATACTACTACTAGATACGATAATGTATTGGAGCATATGCATGTTAATTGGTGCATTGAAAGTAGAGGTGGAAAGTCGGGTCGATCGGGCGGATTCGGGTCGGGTCGGGTTGGGATCGGGTCGGGTGAGGTCTGGTCGGGTTTCGGGTCGGGTTGCGTCGACAACTTTCGGATCATGGGTCGGGTCGAGCGAGACCCGGTCGGGTTTGGGTCGGGTTGCGCCGACAACTTTCAAGTATTATTTCGGGTGCACGATAACTCAACTAAAGATGCATAATAAAATCGACAACATGTATAATTATTTCACTACAAAAAATAACATGCATAATAACTCAAATAATGTGCAGTATAATTAAACTAAAGATGCATAATAAAATCGATATCAATAGTCGGTATCAAATATGGTATCTACGTATCAGCTCTTTAAATAATTATATGTTCTGTAAATAAAAAATGAGAACATTTCATGAAGATTATTCAATATGAACCGAACATTTAATTTATTTAAATAGTTGTGCTACTGCCAAGTGCCAACGCCTAAACCTGAACAGCACATACAACTTGACATGGACCAGTGATTAAGAGAAAATCAAATCTTTAATGGCGCTTACCATACTAGTAGATGATACAGAATTGGAATTAGCATGTCGTTTCTTGGATTGTCGCCTTCAAATTGGCAATTAGGTCAGCTCAAATTTATTGCAAAACCGGACTGATATGACGTCCAAAGAAATTGATATTTTTTTTGATGCATTATTGATCTAGATTTACAACACATAATCACAGATAAATTAAAAAATAAACTTGAAAAAACTCTCTAAAAATAGCTTTTTTAAGATTTGAATCTCATACCTCTTCTGTGAAAGTTTTGTGTCTTACTACCACACTAAATATGACTTAGCATAAATTGATATTTGTTATCTGAATTATGAGTTATACATTTTGAGAAAAAACTCGAGTATACTAAGTATTTTGAGTCATTTTGGACCGTTTGGTACATCAAAATTTGCACTATCAATTAAAATCGGACGGCCAAAAATAATTCGGAGTATCGAGTGTACGTATCTTGGATGTATATTTTCCCTACATCTTTCTTTTCTTCCTTCACCTAGATTAAAAAAAAAAAACATTCACAAAAAAGACACTTGATTGAATTCTACAACAACATTAAGGACATGCCGAAATTTTTTTTATTAACCAAAATAAAATAAAAAAACACCAAACTGACAAAATTCGGACCAAAATCACCAAAGTAGCCATTCAGGAATCACAGACTCCGGCGTAACTCCGGAATCACAGTATCCGGAGTAACTCCGGAATCACTGATTTCGGAGTTTGGTTTATACGAATTCGTTCGAATGAATTTGCGTCCTCTGAATTGTTTAATAATAAAATATTAATATTTTAATTGATGAGTTGGTTTGTATTTAGGTAAGTTTTTGTAACGAATTCGACTGCATTTATCGAGATTATAAATAACTTTTTTTAACGTCGCAAAGCATCGAGCT
>CAXKVX010005170.1:0-49939 GCA_964058865.1 Eleocharis quinqueflora
TCTTAAGTGGCTTTAACTTCCTGAAATGCTTTGACTTGAGTGGCTTTAGGTGGGGCGGCTGAAGTTGATGATTCAGTTTCATGTCAGCTTGGAAAAGAGAGACTGGAGCCTGAAATAAGCTTGCCTGCTGATAAAGATATTCGATTTCATAATCAACTTGGAATTCAGCAAGCTGTCATGGCTGATAATAATGAAGACTTTGGAAAAGACACAGACGTTACAAAGAAGATAGTCCATGTGGCAGGTGAGGATCCTGGAGTTTTTTCTCTTGAGAAGAGAAGACGCAAGAAAAAGAAGACTGAACAGTTAGCCCATGAGGCTGCAGTGAATGAATCCGGTCAAGTGGAAAGGAATGATCTCATTTTAGCCTTGGAGGCTGTAGATGCAGATCTGACCAAAATTGCAGGTAAGCATGGTAATGAGGTGGTCCGATATAGAAAGCCATATGGCCACAGGAACTTCCATTTTAACTATGCATCCATGACCACGGGAACTTCCATTTTTTAGTATATGCTTAGTAATGTAGTATGCAAATGCACTAGAGGCAGAACTGATACCTGTTGAATCCATACAGCTCTAGTAAGTTCATTTGTTTGTGTTTGGTGGAATTGACCATAACTACATGCTTGGCAAGGGCTTTTATACAAAATTGTCATTTTTGAGAAGGTAACTTAGCAGGGGCCAATATGTAATATCCAGGGTATTGGGTATTCTCCTACATTGAATGTTCAGGGCTAACTGGAATAGTAAGGGAATAGAATTGTGCAGGTGTTTCTCAACTTTGAACTTGACCTTGAAACATTATTTCACGCTTGCAGATATTTTGAACTTTGGTGAGATATTTAGCCATTTTAGATTACATGTAACAGGTGGAGGTCATGGAGTTGCTTATAAAGGGAAGAGAAAACGTAACAAAACCAAGGCCGCCTCTACAGACATGCCGCCCCAAGAGCTGTCTGCATTAGACAATGACTTTTCAAAAGAGGGAGGGAGCAAGCTCATGCTAGAAAAAAACGCATGCGAGGACGTTGATAATGCTCATTTGCCAAACAATGCAGGTTAGAATAGAGTGGAAACTCCATGGTCTTATTTGGCAGGTTTTACCTAATACCTGCTTATTTAGGTCATCTCCTACCACACATTTTGTCAGATGTCATAATCATAATTGTAGTCACTATCAAGACTTCAATCATGTGAATATGTTTAAGCAACCGGATTTGCATGGGTTCTTCATTTGTATTTAAACCATGGCTGAACTTTAGATATAACCCAACTTTATTTGTCAGAATGCTGAAGAATGTTAGCAGATGTTTATTTTTTATGATTCTCTTTGTTTTAACTTTGATGACATACCAATTATATAACCTGTCTATAACCATATGAGTTATTGTCCACAGATGATGTGGCTTTTCTTGCACCAAACTCTGCTGGTCTAGTGGGCTTAGGTGAGAGAAACCAAACACTGGATTCAAATATGATAGAAAATTCAGTTGGTGATGATAAGAAAAAGAGGAGAAGAAAACAAGAGGCAACAAATGCTAGAACCAAAGCTACTATTGAGGGGGCAACAGATGAGGCATATAGTTCTATTAAAAACTCTGTGCCCCAAACAGATGCAAGTGGGAAGAAAGAGCTTCAAACTAAGATTCAGAAGTCTTTAAAACAAGATAATGTACCTGCCAACCTGTCCTCTGGGGACAAAAAACCTAGTAAAGGGAAGTCCAAAGAGAAAAGAGTCGTTGAAAAGCTTAGTAATGCCTCATTAGCTGATGGAACAATTCAAAATGCACCTAATACTCCAGAGAAGGTGCAAAAAGCCGGGGACAATTTACATGCTGAGAATCATGACAAAGAAGCCTGTATTGATGCTGTTGAAACCAAGGGCTCTGAGGTGCTTCATGTTCCCATCACAGAAAAGATAAACTTCATTGATTACTTTCTCCATAGAGGTGCTGATCAACCTGCTGACACAAAAATTGCTCCCCTTAAAGAGACAAAAGGAAGCAAGAAAATTGAAAACAGCTCTTTTTCAAAAGATAGTATGAGTGCTTCAGTTGATACCAGAGTGTCTGCAAAAACCAAAAAAACTACTGGTAAGCTGCAGACCACAGAAAAGCCGGTGAAAAATTTCAAGGAGCATAATCCAAGTGGAACTTCTAATGACAAGTCTAGAGTCCATACTACTATGGGTGGTGATGGATCAAAAAAAGATGACATGAAGCATTTACTTGACGACATGGCAGTCATGAGTGATTTCAGCACTGATGATGAGGAAGGCGCAAGGAGT
This sequence comes from Eleocharis quinqueflora, assembly GCA_964058865.1. Taxonomy (NCBI): domain Eukaryota; kingdom Viridiplantae; phylum Streptophyta; class Magnoliopsida; order Poales; family Cyperaceae; genus Eleocharis; species Eleocharis quinqueflora. The sequence goes on from CAXKVX010005170.1 coordinate 2,288, forward strand.
CAACTGAGGAGGCCTATGGCTGCGGTCCAGAAGGTTGCAAGCAAGGTCATTGGTGAAAAACTGGATGTTTCTAGAAAAAACTCTGCTGTTTTCTCCTCTGGTCTTCCTGGAGATGATAATGATGGTGTGGGAAGTGATGCTTCAACTAGAGATGATAGTGGGAGAGCAAAGAGGGGTTCGCCAATGCCTGGAAATGATAAAGGGAGAGGTACTTTCATTTTTGTGTCTGATAATATCGTACTGAACAATCATAGTATATATGTTTCACTAACCTATACATTCAGCATTTTCCATAACATCATCAGCCCCAATGAACCATAAATTTGGTTGCAGTGCAGTGCTGTAACCAAGCAGAAAACAAGCTGAACATGACCCTCTCTTTTAATCATCAGCCCCACTTCTGGTTCTTTGGGAATCATCAGCCCCAATGATACTCGCCATCTTGGCTTCTTTTCCTTTTTGGTTAATAATTAATACCTTTCAATTTTTTCTTTTTCAGCTATGATGTCACCCAGTTCCCGATGGAAGAATGAGCGAGTTGCTCATGACGACGTGTCTATTTCACAGTAAGTTCCAGTGAACTTGATTCTCGCGTTACATCCTTACAGGTTTTATATTCTGGAAACGTGCATTCAAGGGGAAAACCCATCAGTTGGTTCCTTATACTGTATTCCATTTTGTGGCAAATGTAGAACAGTCCGCCAAACAAAAAAATAACAGTTTGTACTATTTATAACATACATACTACTGAAATGTTTAGAGCATTTGGGCTTTCTCTCGAATGATTTTTTGCTTTGTACAAGACAAAAACTCCCGGTCTCATCTTTAATGGTCTGGCTCTGAAGAGCCCTATCTGAAAGTATGATATCTGGGATTCATGTACAACATCTTTGGTGATGACCAAAGACCCTTGTCGATTTATTATTATTCTTTCCTGTTAGTCATTTATATGGAGAACTCAATATATGCTTGTCCGAATTGTCATAACTAATCAGTTGTTTTTCTTTGTTACTAATTAGAGAAACAGCCAGGCCAAAGAAAACATTGGACCTAAGCTCTGTTTTGAGGAGTTGAGCCAGTTACAAGAAGGCAAAATTTCTGTCACAATCGCATGCTGAAGATCATGATATGATTGACATGGTCTTTGAGACTCAAGACCTGGCTTCTTAAATTTATGATGACAGGTACCTGGTTTGTTATAGAAAATAAGACAGCCCGATGCACGTAGCTTCTGCTTTGCGCGGCTACAAATTTTTGACTAGTATTGGTATTAGTAGCACAAATATTGGAATTTCCTATTCATTATACTGGAAGAATGACATTATTAGTTACCTGCATATATAAGGTTAACAAGAGAGAGAAAAGAAACTTCTTTTATGATGGAATGATGAATTGATCTTTTTCCTGGAAGTCCTCAATTGAAAATGTTATCAAGTTCTGATTCGTCTTTCTTGAATAATTTAAGACAAAACTTGTTCTTTCTAATGGCATAATTAAAAAATTTATCCGCATCTAATTACATGGTTGAAACACGTTTTGTATCATAATTACTATTTAGTATAAACCATTTGTCTTCGTTATATATGTTAGCTTATCGTTATCGAGCCACTTCTCCAGTCTCCACAGATAATGACTATTTAAAAAGCATACTGAAGTGTTAAAAAATTGTCTTTGTTTTATCTTTTGTTTATTTTAGGCAAACATTGTTAGCAGTTATCTCAGCATATTAGCGACATGGAAACAATAAGCAGATATCTTCCGCAACGTAGAGAAAGCTCGTATGTAATTAATTATGCAAATTGAAGATATTTATAAAGATTTTTTAGTTGAATTTATAAAAAAACACGTCATTGAACTGAGTCATGATATCAACTTTTTAAAAAAATAGATAAATGGTATTTGTCTTCAAATATTATCAAAGTCTTTCATGACGATTCTACTTTGTGCATGACAATTCCACAATGACGATATGAATATACTGCCTCACTCATCATAAATTCATAATGATATTGTTGGCATGATTTATGAATTATGATGTACGCGTATAATAATATGAACGTAAATATCTTTCCAGAATAATCATTTTCGTATACTTTAATCCTGAATGTTGTTAATTATTTACACAGTTCTACTCATTGTGGTGTTCTACGAGTGAAGGCAAGAATGAATTATCTTCAGATAAAGAGGGCATCTATAACAAATTAGTAATCTTCAGAAAGAAAGAAAGAACAAAAACACTGCACAAAGACATTTCAAGATAAAAGCAAAGTGAAACAACATGATAAAACCTTCATTTCCATAAATTATTACGAAAAAGTCCCTAAATTTTAGTTTATGAGTATAGAAAAAAATTAACCCAGAAGAAATGCTGCGATGCTGCCGATGCACGGTATACAACCATGGAGTTTCACATTATACTTGAATGTAACGCTAGTCCGGTATCAGTAAAATTAGTTCCAATTTGAAATGTCTTCTTGTTTTCTCCACTAATGCAGCAGAAACAAGATATTTACACAACCAATATACTAGAACAAAAATTGAAACCAAATTCACGTTCATTACTAAAAATGAAGTAAATCACAACACTGCACAACACAGTTTATTATCGCTTCTGTTCTTCCAATGTAGCAAAGCGAAAAAGTAAATAAAGGATCAATTCGAATAATGCTGCTGAGAAAGGAAAAAGCAAAGCAGAAACTTCAGACCTGGTTTAGAAAATAGAATAATTCAAAAGGCAAACTTCTAGTATACTCTCCTCTTTCCCTTTCTTTTCTTGTTTTTCTTCTTCCCCTTCTTCTTCTTCTTCATCAGTTTAATCACCTTCTTCCCCTTCCTCGTCTGCCGCCACTTCCTCACCATCCGCTGCTTAAATTTCCTCAGCTTGCGGTTCATTCTAAGTTTCATTCTCACATCGTACATCCTCTGCTGATTTGACGGCTCCGGAGGGTTCTCGGGTTCTTCTTTTTCTTCAGGTGGAGGAAGAGCTGACCCCTCAGGAGCTTCTGAAGAGGCTCTTACAAGGATATGAATCTTCTTTTGCAAAGGAAGTGGCGAGCTGCTGAGGCTCTTCCATGATAGCCTTATGGCTGGAGAAATAGGATGATTATGTAAATTGAGAGGAATATCAAGTAACATGATGTACTTGGGGTAAATTTCAAGTGGCCTTTCATACATGTGCAGCATAATGTTTGAATTCAGTTAAAAATAATATATAATATAGTAGGAAAATGCTCAATTCTCCATTCAATGGACAACTAGGTGAACTACTAGAGCTCAAGAATGGTAAATAGGATTTTCATGGGCTTAAAAGGACATCAATTTGAAGTAATGGTGATATATTTATGTCCATATTTGATGGATAAGTAGATAGAATTTCTAAAAGAAATTGGGTGACATGTGCAGTAATACTTATGTAGGCATGTACTGATGTACATGTCTCTGATTCTAAGTACTTTGCATATCCCTCGTGATTATCTGTGGTGTATAACTTAAGTTAATGGAAGAATCTAAAAAAGGTGCAGGTGTGAATTTGTGAATAGGTATGCCTTCTGCAAAATCGAAGCTTGATTTGGGAATAAATAATAAAGCAGAGAAAAAGGGAAATCGAGAGAAATAATAAAATGGTATACTTGTGCAAGTCTTAAATAGGATTTACGAGCAGGGTGGAAACTCGAAGACAGGGAAAGGGGTACTTCTGAAGTCAAAGAAGATATTACTTTAAATAAGCAATGGTGATTGATTGTGTGAAATTGTCTAGAAATAAGAGAATAATTGTTCAAGAGAAATTTTGCAATGTGCATAATTTTTTTTTTCTTTGCAGGTAAGCAACTTCTAATTTTCTAGAAATTTATACCAAATCTACACAACACCTCATGACTCTTGTATACCTCCCTTTAATTTTGAGGGATATGGAAAATGCACATTGAATTTGTGAAGGTACAAACCCAGTTTTGGATATTTAATTGGAGGAGAAATGAAACTCTTAAAACAATTCAGGCCTCAGTACGAACTAAGCCTCCAATTAAAACAAAAGCAAACATTTGGGCTAAAGTAAAAGTGCTTCTATCCATAATTAAAGCTGATATCTCAGTTATCTCCTCATATCATGTAATCCAAAGGGAAAAAAAATAGCACAGAACATGCTCGTCAAAATGCCTGAATGAACCTAAACTGTACATTCACACCAATTAAACAACAACTGAAAAACCTAACCTAACCCAAAGTCCCCATTATTTCCCAATTCCCAATCAATTAAATATGACGCAGCAGAAGCAGCTCTATAAACCAATGCGTCCGACAAGTCACAAGTGAATGAGAAAAGACGCACATACCGAGGTTGGAGGAGGCAATGGAGAAGCATCGGTGAGTAGAAGCAACGAAGGAATGAGGCGTAGAAGGGACAGGGGAAGGGGATGGAAAGAGAGAGATGGAAGAAGGGAGGAGGAGCGCCATTGAAGGTGTCTCAGTCTCCCATAGAGCAAGAGAGAGATCAGTTAAGGTGTTTGTAGATTAGCCACATCAACATGTAACCTTATCCCGCTAGAAACGATATCCTCTGCAGTGCTCTCTGTACCTGTTCAATCTGAATCGTCGGATTAGATTTGAACGGATCTGATTTTATAATATAAAAGCTCCTGATGAATCATATAATATATTGATGGTCAGCTGTTTTGATGACGATCGAAATTAACGGATGTAGATGCAGAGAGAACCGGAAAAAATAGGTGCAGAGGATGCAGCAGTTCCTATCCCGCTCTGTTGTTTGTGTAACAGCTCCAGTGGCTGGGAAAGGTTGGAACCGTATTATCTGCTGAGTTTTTTAATTCAATATTGCTGAATTTTTTATACAGATCGTCAGATTAAATCTCGACGGCTAGCCGTCAACTATATATGCAAGAACTGACTGTTGATATTTAATCCGACGGGTCAGATCACAAACTCACCTCTCTGCTGAGAAAAAAAATTCAGCAGAGGATGTTGTTTCGGAAGAGGCTCACTCTAACTTCTAATTGGGCCATTCACACTTCACATGGATAAATGGAATGGTCCTGATGGGCTAATAACTGGGCCGGTCTAGTCAAGTGTGGATAATTTTATGGGCTTCTGATTTCTCTCGACTTAAATTCTTCTAGACTGTCAAATACATTTAACCAATTACAATAAAATGTTAATTTATAAAAGGGATAATGTCTCAGCACATTCTCAAACTTTTGTGTTGTGATAAACTGATAACCCCTCTTCCTTCCTTCAACTTTTCAAATGGACAAATATCCCTCTTCCACCTCTCTCCCACTTTGATTTTGTGACAATCTCACCCATTTGAATGATATTTAATCTAAGTTTATTAAATTTTTAAGTGAACAAATACCTTTAACACCTTGGAAATTCAACCGAAGAGGAAAATTATAACAAAAATCAAAGTTTGGAAGAGCATTTGCCTATTTAAAAAGTTTGGGTGTTTGTCAAATCATGAATTTTTTTTTGGGGGGGGGGGGGGGGGTATTACCTCTTTATAAAAAATAATTGTAGTCTTCGAAATTTATATCAATATTATTGGACTTTGGATTGGATCCTTAAATCAAATCTACATCATATCCATGTTAATCCAGATCATATATTGAAATACTTTTATAATTATATTCACAATTTAATTATTTTATGTTAAAAATTATATGTATCATATTCAATTTGATCAACTAGCACCTCTACCTACTAATGTTACTACTAGCCTAGCTACTAGGTGTTCTCTCAAGTCAAGAAAAGAACAATTTTTCCTCCAAATAAAAAAAGACATTTACAGTACTTTTTAAGAAGAAAACCAATGAAGAAGGAAAATTGTTGATAGGGATAAATCATTGAGCAGCAGAAAAGTAAAAGGTAGGAATTATTATTATAGAGACTAGATGTAGCTCACCTTTGAAATTTTAATAACTTCATATTGGAAGGATCTTTTAATTTTCCACGGAAGCCTTGTAGATAACGACTTATTTTACCTATTTTAGAATTTTCAAAGCACCAAATAGAGTCTGTGTTGTGACTTGTGTGTTGCTACTCACTGACATGAACAAACTTTAAACCCTTAATTTGAATGATGATGCTCTTAAGTTTGTCAAATTTTATGTCGAAATTAAAAATACTTTATATGCGAGATCAAAATAATATTAGGAAGCATTATTTACGTTATTTTCTTGTTATTTTTAGTTGTAAAGATCATTACTTCAATGAATATATTATTATATATATTGCCATCTCGAGATGTATTTGTTAGATGTGTCACTGTATGTCGATAGTCTAAAATAAATTTCAAATATTGTTATATATATAAAAAGGTTGTAATTGTTTCAGAAAAATTTCTAAAGAAACTTTTATTTTGCCAAAATCCCATGATGTGTTTGTCAGCAACATCCAACACAGTTTGTCGTGTTTACAAATGCATCAGGCTTCATGCACGAAGAGAATCTGAAATCTGAATTCATTTGCACTGGCCCACCTTACAGTTGTTGGAAATTGTTGTGTGAGCTTGAAAAAAAAATAAGAATTGCATTCATAACTTTCATTTCAAAAATTTGACAGTCATGATTTTGTTCTTTTGTGATCATATTCATATGTTTTCTAAATGCATGCGTTCAAAAATTAAGGTCACTCGAGTTGACAAAGCAAATTCTTTTACCAAGTAATTCGATATATGCGTTCACGTTTTAACGCAGCATTTGCACGTGCGTCCAGATGAGTATTCACAATATTGCCTGAACGCTACGTTCAACGCGAACACAAATTTGAATTTTTGTACTATACTTAATCATTTTGTCATTTGTTTTTGCAGCATGAAAACATGCTTTTAGTCTGAATGCTGAATACAGAAAAATAGAACCATTACTTTCAAAATTTTGAAACATGATCTTAGATATAATTCTTTTTTTTAAGGTCAGAACAAAAATAGAATTCCAGTTGTTGATACTGTGTGACCTAATTATGCGACCATGCACACGCCTGCTCCAATTAAAAATCATTATGCACCAAAGATAAAACAAACCAAGCAAAGTAGCAATAAAAATTTCACATCGGCAATCTAAGGGATGGAAGAAATAGCGCCGGTGCATAGAGGTGGTTTGCCAATGTGTACCTCTTATAACACATGAATTATTTAGTTGAATTACAATTACCAAATTTAAAGGAAAAATATACAATCCTAGTGAAAAATAGTGAGTATCATTATTCATTGGCCGGTTTTTATTTGATAATATTTTAAGTCAGAACTTCTAAATTTAGGAACTTACCTAAATACTTTTGACAAATAAGTAGGAAGAAAATTATTTTTTTGTTCTATCTAGTTTTCTTTGACACCATTAAACAACAAAAGGTAACGCAAGTACCTCAAAACAATACTAATTTGTTCTGAGTGGCGGATTCATAGGTCCAATTAAGATCAGACACCATTAAGTCTGTACACAAATACACTAAAATATCATTAAAAATTTATTTTTCACTACAAAAATAATAAAAATACACTAAATTTTGTGTTTTCTGAAAATCAAGTAGCCAAACTTGTCCTAAGGTGGATCCGCCACCGTCAGTTCTTAAATTTAACTGGAAAAAAATAATTCATCTCTAAGTTGGATCTAGAATAAATTCTTCATTTTAGTTAGGACATGAAACAAAATATTCGTCCCCTAGTTTTAATTAAATAAGTTCTTCCTCTTTGACATGGATCAGAAACGAATTCGAGCTCTTATATTGAATTAAAAAGAAAAAAAAAGGAAATTTCCAACAAAACTAGCTTAGATGATGATCTAATGTTCAAAGTCAAGAAGAAAAACTTTATCATCCCTAAATTTTTTTTTTCTTTTTCCTCTCTAAGCTGGTGTTAAAGAAAGACAAATTGAAGTAAAAACTTATCCGTTCTAAATATTTTTTTCGGATACGGATTTTATATTTTGTAAATTTTAATTAGAATAAAAATAAAATAAAAGAGCAATATATGAAATTGCACACACAAAATAGGAACAGAAAAACGGAATCGGTAAGTCTATCTCATCAGTCTATTTTTATCGGATTCATGGCCTACTATGTCTAATGGCGATCTATTAATTGAAAGTAGACTCCAAATTCACCAATTATTATTGGAATATTTTACTACATGTTTTAATTGAGTGTCATAATCACATGGAATTGAAAAGATGTATGCATTAACTTTTCATTATTACTGAATTCTTGTGGATATGAAATTTTAGGAATGGGACCTGATGCTGCGCGGGATGGTGTAGCGCAGCACCTGGACGTCCGATTTTCACTGATTACATCAAGATTCGTGCCAAAGTATAAAGGCCCCCTGATTTCCATCTCTGACGGTCGATCGCGAAATTAGCGGTTGATTCGGACCGTCCATTTGCTGTAGCGCGCTACTGCGCTACAGCGGATCCGAATCCGAAATTTTACGGTGGCGCTAATTTTCTCTTTAATACAAAATGATAACTCTGATGATTGGTGGTGGTATATATAGAAAATAATTTGGAGTCTAGACTTGCAATATCAGATATTGGTCCATCCAAATTAAAATATCAAAATAAAATATATAGATTATCCATTTTGCACTCTTTTACATAAATATAGTTAAATAATTTATCCATTTTTTATAAAATCAAATGACAAATGTATAGATTATTTTAGTGCATATTTTTAGTGAATATCTTTTGCCTACAAACATGGAACTAATCTTAAAAACATTTTTTCGTATTTATCTTTCTTTTTATAACACAGTTAATATCAATTGGTATTTTTTTTCTCATAAATATGATATGCTAAACATCCTTTAGAATGGAATCTTAATTGGGTCACGATAGATCATTGCAAACAAATTTACAAACATTTTTTTTCTCTGAAAATATAATAAAAGTAACAATTTCATACAAATAAAAATTTATCATTATTTTAAACTAGATGAATATAATGTTTGTGTCTATATTTTCAAGTTAGAAGTTTCACCAAAAGATATTTTTAACTAATTTTCTAGTAAATCTTAATATGTCTAATACTTTTTAAAATTAGTAAACTCATCATAATTTGTATTTCCTAAAATCAATTGATTCTAGGATTTAACTTGTTATCTTATCTTTTATTTTCTTTTATCAATTTAATAAGTTTTTCACACACATATTTTCTCAGCTCAGCATATAATTATTTTTTTTAAAATATATATAAAATTGCATACCAATTGTATTTGGTGTCGGTTATTTTTCTATATGAGTAGAGAAAAATCCCTATCGCTTCATTTTGTATAAAACAAAATCAGTTATGCTTAGCAATAAATGAGCCTCAATAAATGTGATTACTATCATTTAAAAAAATGCCCTAAATTGCACTAGTATTCATATCTTTAAGTATAAGTGCACTCTTATTATTTAACTCTTGCATATCTATTTAAAACTAAAGACATCTAACATAACCAGTGATTGAAAAATTAGTGTTTGAAATAAATAACTTCATTTAAAAACAAAACAAAACTCGGCACTATTCATGTATTCTATCAATTTCCTTCAATATCTTAATACTTTTAGATTGATCTCATACTACTATATCATTTTTGCTATTCATCATTTCTAAATTTAGTAATGACGACTACTTATTAATTGTTTGTTTAAATATACTTAATTAATAACTAGAAGATTGACAATAGTCACGAAACTTCACATATATATAAATGATTTGTCACCAATATAGTATGAAGAAATCATCAAAATGGAATGTGATTATTTTGTCCAAATAGGAATAGAGTACTTCAAATATATTCTCTTCACAATGCGTTATGCATGCACGCCATTTATGAACAAATTAGAAGCTAATTAATCAGCTAACTCAACAAACAATTTGGACACCTTTTTAAATATAAAAACTTCAGAGGATTCTTCAATCCTTTGCGATTTATTACAATATTTATTTACAAAAGTAGTATTACATTTGAATCCATTACAAGATAATTAACATAAATTTTGTATACAGCTTTTTTGATGAAAATACAAATATTTTTCTGAGTCTACTACATCGACTTTTTGGTAGTATAATAGCACCCAATACTATGATATGAGCAAATCACATCTATTCAATTGCATCAATACAAAAGAAGGAGAAGGAAGAGACAGATCGAAACAGGAAAGAAAGAACAAATGGAAAAGAAAAGAGAGATCGAAAAATAGAAAGAGAAATGAGAAGAGAGTGTGAGGCAAAAAATGGGGCAAGAGCGTCGATGTTTAGAATATTTTCTTATATCTATTAAATCATTTTTAAATTTGATGATCAAATATAAGTAAAAATATGTGTAGTATGTATTTAATAATAGATTATAATGAAATTTGTTTTTAAAATATTGTCGTTGATTTATATGAAATCTCAGTATCATTGTATTACTAAGTGATCAAATAAATACATATTTTTTTATTGAAATAAAAAATAAATTTTAGTAAAACTTGATTTACCGGAGCAGTTTTCTCAATTATATTTGATTTTCAATGGAACATTTTATGTGATCGATATTCAAATTTAATGTTAGACTAACATAACTCCATCAAATCCACTAATATCTATTCAATTAGAAAATGAAACGGCGAGAGGTCCATTGATTATTATCGGATCAGTTTTTGGTCCACAATATCTACTTTTGACTCCGACATACTCGAAACGATATCCTCTGCACCAAGAAAAAATGAGTGCTCTCTGCATCCACTAATCTGGATCGTCCGATTAGATTTGAACGGATGTGATTTTATAATACAAAAGTCCTTCTGAATCATATAATTGGCGGTCAAGCGTTCAGATCTAATCGGACGGTTTAAATTAGTAGGTGTTGAGAGCACCAATAAAAAATGGGTGCAGAGGATACGGGTCCGACATACTCGCCTGATCAATCTCTTCAAATAAAATTAGAATCTTGTTTTCACTTTTCAGTGACTTACACTAAAATATTAGCTAGTATGAGTGTATGACATTTCCTTGAACTATATATACCAGACAGGTACTTGATAAAGGCGCGACTTATTGTAGAATTTTATTAGTGTCGCATCGAAATGGCAAGCACTACCGGAAAGGTCATCAAATGTAGAGGTTGGCATTCAAAATCGGTCTTATTCAATTGTTAATGTATTGTGCTTCCTAATATAGTTTAATTTCTGGTAAGATTCTAAAGTGATTATGGAGAAGTATGTAATTAGTATATATCAGTAGTACATCAACTAGAAACCTCATTAAATTAACCTCATTGGAAATTTGAATTACAGCTGCAGTAGCATGGGAAGCAGGAAAACCACTGGTAATAGAGGAGGTGGAGGTGGCACCACCACAAGCCATGGAGGTGCGCATCAAAATCCTCTACACTGCCTTGTGTCATACCGATGTCTATTTCTGGGAAGCTAAGGTCAGTATTCTACTGTAAAATAGTAAGGCTTAGTACCGATCAAATATTTTCTTTTTGTTGATAAATTAAAGTGATTTGTGAGTAATTATGTTTGCTTTATTTTCTTATCAGGGCCAGACTCCCGTCTTTCCTCGGATCTTAGGCCATGAAGCCGGAGGGTAGTGCCCCATTTTTCCTATTTTTTTCTAGTTTATTTGGGTTTACTGGATTAAATTTTCTACAAAAAAAGTTATTGTTTAAGACAAGCATGTCTGATCATTTAACTAAGATGGTTAGAGCTTAATTAATTATTGCTGTAAAGACTGGCCTATTATACTTCTGTGTGGTTCTATAAGTTTTATAACTGTTAATTATCAATCTATCATTTATTTATATGCTAGTTAGCTTATTAATTAGCTTAATAATTTTCTTTTCAGGATTGTGGAGAGCATAGGTGAGGGAGTGGATGAGCTGGCGCCGGGCGACCACGTGCTGCCGGTATTCACCGGCGAGTGCAAGGAATGCGCACACTGTAAATCTGAAACAAGTAACATGTGTGACCTACTGCGCATCAATACCGATCGAGGTGTCATGATAGGTGATGGTGAGAGCCGTTTCTCCATCAGCGGCAAGCCCATCTACCATTTCCTCGGCACTTCCACCTTCAGCGAGTATTCCGTGGTTCATAGTGGATGTGTTGCCAAGATAAATCCTGCAGCCCCACTCGACAAAGTCTGCATCCTCAGCTGTGGCTTTTTGTACTGGTAAGTATGGGAGTAGGCTTCTAAATAACTTAATTCATTTGGTCTTTGGGGGGGTTAATTGTGTAAGATTAAACCAATTCAATGTGGCCCCACATCGTTTCCATTTTGCAAATTATAATTGATTGTTGTGGAAAAAGAGTGGACTGGAAATAGATAAAATCTATCTAAAAGTGTACTTATTTTTACTATTTAAGGTTTTGGTGCTACTGTCAATGTTGCAAAACCACCAAAGGGCTCTACTGTCGCAATCTTTGGTCTAGGAGCTGTTGGACTCTCAGTATGTATTTCTTTTTACTTTCTGCCTTGTTATTTATAGGATTGTTTCAATTTTACAATTTTAGTATTATTTAATTTGTTTAATCACATATGTGATTAGGCAGCAGAAGGTGCCAGGCTGTCAGGAGCAGCCCGAATCATCGGTGTCGATGTGAACCCGAACAAATTTCAACTTGGTAAATCTATCAAAAAAATTCCATGAACCAATTGAAGAGTCCTCAAATAATCTAAATCTAAGCCAGTACAACAGGTTAGCAACTAACTTTAAACAAGTTCTCATCCCTAAAAGTTTTATTAATTTATTATAAAAATAATTACTAATTAGATTGTAGGAACACTGAATTGAATTCTAATTTGTATTCAATGAATTTAGGTTCTTTCCGAGATGACTGATGGCGGAGTTGATCGCGCTGTAGAGTGCACTGGAAATGTAAATGCAATGATTCAAGCTTTTGAATCCGTTCATGATGTAAATGCCATAATTCTCCTTTTTACATACCAGCATTCCATTATTATGTAATTAATATATAGTTATATACTGATAGCCCCATTTCAAACTTTGTTTTATGTTTCAGGGATGGGGTGTGGCAGTGTTGGTTGGTGTGGCACACAAGGACGCCGAGTTCAAGACCCGCCCGATCAATTTTCTTACTGAGAGAACATTGAAGGGAACATTCTTCGGCAACTACCGGCCACGTACCGATCTCCCTTCTGTTGTTGAGAAATACATGACTGGTGTATGCATGCTATATTCACATGCATCTCTTTTCATAATTGACAAACTGATTCTTACTATTTGATTCTTTTTTGGAAATTACATCTTGCCATATGGTACTTTATGCAGGAGCTGGAGTTGGAGAAGTTCATCACACACAGCGTGCCGGAGATAAACACGGCATTCGACCTCATGCTTAGAGGATAAGGCATTCGTTGCATCATTCGCATGGATGGTTGAAAGAAAGAAAGAAAGAAAGAAAGCTATTTTACTGGAATGGTTGTAACTAAATCATGCCACTGCAAATCCTGTTGTACTGCGTTTAAATAAACAGGTTTGGATTTAGATGATTCGGCATTACTATGTATTTTTTCTAATAAATGAGATCCGAGAATGTATGAACATTCATATTACCATATATGGTTCTGCCATGATGGTATGCAGGGGCGGATCCAGAATTTTCGTCAGGGGAGGACAAGATTCATAATTTTTTTTCAGGGGAGGGCAAAATAACACAAATTTTCAAATATACATGGTTATTTCGCAAAAAATTTCGACAAATCGCACAAATACGCTAAATAATTCTGTGAAATTGCCCCCCTAGTTGTACATGGTCCGCCCCTGGTATTGGTATGCATGTCATTTTCTTGATCAGAAATTTGATTATGATCTGCTTATGATTCTCCAATTGTACAATTTTAAACCCGTTATGGGCTTTTTTAATGGGGCTGGCTATTTGCCTCACAATCAGATGCATTTTTTAGTCTTCATCTCAAGTGAATGGTACAATTAAGTGTATAAATTCGGAGGTAAATAACAGCGAATAAATCAATAAACGAAATCAATCCGTTACAATGAACTTGACCCGTTCATGTTTTGTTGGTACATGATCTTATTTGAAGTTCAATTCTAAAATATTACAGGCTTTAACATATATGTTTGCTTATGATGGATATCAAGATCAATAATTCGGATTTGATTTTTTGTTTCAAATTTTAGGGAAAAAATAACAGTACCAGAGAAATTTAAGGGAAAAATATCGTTTAACATTGATATCACATACGAAGATCTTGGTTTAACTATTATTGTAGGTCACTTAACTTATAATTCAATTTTTGTCATTCAGCTTTGTATTTTAGACGATATTTTTATCAAAAGTTAGTTCTATGTCCATTTTAAGTTGAACTAAATGGAGATTAATATGAATTAGTTCTTCAAATAAATTATTTTGTGATAATAATTTTTTTGAAGGTAGGCTGAAGCCTACAAGTTTCATTAAAATAACAAAAAGTACATTTATTTGTTTACAAGGGAGATTATGATCTCTCCCACTTTATTTCTGCCTTTACACTGAGTTGTGACTAATACATTGATCCTATTTTCTGACTTCCTATGTTTTAACAATTTGCGCTCCACAAGCGTGTGTTGGCAGAGATTTCTGTGCTGAGGAGTTGCGCTGGCCTTCTTTGTGATGAAAAGATTCTTCGATTGCGTTCCTTCCAGATGCTCCATATAGTAGCCATCAAGCTTGTGGCCCATCTGCCTTGGTGTGGGAGCCTTCGGGATCTCCAAAGTTGTTCGAGGGTTATATCATTATTATTGGTGGATTGGGGTATGATGGTGTTCCATATTTCTTGAGAGTACTAGCATGAGAAGAACAAATGGGACATAGTTTCCGTTTCATGTGTATTGCAGAGAATGCATTCTTCTGACGGTATGATACCTCTCTGAAATAACACCTGTCTTGTTGGTATCCTATCTTTTAGTACTGTCCATATCAATATTTTTACTTTTAGTGGTGCTTTGGCTTTCCATAGTTTGGAGGCAATGCCGCACTCTGTTCCCGGGTTAATGAGGAATGCATATGTGCTTTTGCAAGTATATGATCCGTTTGTTGTCCATCTCCATACGAGTGCTCCATCCGTTTGTTTTTGTGTTGATGTTTTGAGGATGCTATTGAAGGAAAGGAGGTCTCGTAGAAAGAAAGACGGAAATGTTTTCCTATGTCTATCTGCTTGTTGTATTTCCAATGCCGGTAGGTTGTAGTGATTTTCAATGAAGTTATTAAGGGGCGAGGATCTGTCGGCGTATATTTTCCAAAGCCATTTCATTAGCAACGATGTGTTTAATAATCGTAAGTCTAGTATCCCTAGCCCTCCATTGCTCTTTGGTAGACATTGTTTTCCATGCAATTAAGTATGCTCCTCGGGATGCATTAGCATCCCCTTTCCAGAAGAAACACATCTTAATTTGCTCTGTGTGGCGAAGTAGCCATGCTAGTATCCTGAAGGCTTGCATAAAATGTAAGGGGAGGGCATTTATGACTGAATTAACGAGGATTAGTCTCCCCCCCTTAGATAACAGTTGTCCTTTCCACTTTCCTAATTTTGCTTGGATGGAAGTTATAATAGGGAGGAACATCTGTTTTGTAGGTTTGGTGACTGTTAATGGAAGCCCTAGGTATTTCATCGATAGCTGTTGAGAGGAGCATCTCAAGTGTCAAGTGTAAGTTTTGTGGAATGTTGATCGGAACAAAAGAGCTTTTATTCTGGTTTATGGTTAGACCGGAAAGATCAGCATAATCCTTTAATATCCTGTTAATTGAGGTGATGTTGTCCGGGTGTGCATCTAAGAGAATGAGTGTGTCGTCCGCAAATTGGTATGCCGTCAATTGTAGGTCCGGTTGTGAGGAAAAATGCGTTGAATTTTGTTCTATCAATGACTGAAGAGTGTCCGCTACTAAAATAAAGAGGAGCGGAGAGAGGGGGTCCCCTTGTCGTAACCCTCTTTGGTGAAAAAAGGAGGGGCCATATATCCCATTAACTTTGACGAAAGAGGATGAAGATATGAGAATGTTTTGTATCCAACTTATCCATGTTGTGGGGAATCCTTTTGCTTGTAGTAGATCGATGAGGAATTTCCAAGCAACTGTGTCAAAGGCCTTTCTGAAATCTACTTTTAATATTATTCATGGTATCCCTAAATTTTTCCTAAGGATGATAGATTTGCGAGCCACCAAGAATGTCTCAATTAGGCTACGTCCTTTGATGAAGGCCGATTGTTTTGGGGAGATAAGTTTTGGTAGAATGACTTGTAATCGGTCAGCCATTAGTTTTGAGATTATCTTGATTATAGAGGTGATTACACTAATGGGTCTGAAGTCCTCTATGTTCGAGGCCCCTTCTTTTTTTAGGATGACAGTGATGCATGATTGATTTATTCTCCATAGGTCTAGTTGATTTTTTGTGAAGGCTTGGACAAGCATGACCACTGTTGGGCCCACTGTTTCCCAATATTGCTGAAAGAATTCCGATGGGAATCCGTCTGGACCAACTGCTTTTCCTTTAGCCAGAGAGAATACCACCTTTTTAATTTCTTGTTGGGTTATGGGTATGTGTAATTGTCGTAATTCAGCTTCATGGTCTTTGTTTTCCAACCTTATCGGGAACGTTGAGGTCTCCTGTCGCTGACCCATTATATCCTTATAGTGTTTTGAAAAGGCCAATGCCATTGTCTTGTGATCTGTGATATCCCTATCGTGGGCTGTTAAGGTGTTGCTGTGGTTGTGTTTCAGACGATTTGTGGCTATGGTATGAAAGTATTTGGTGTTATTATCACCTAATTTGAGCCATCTGACTGAGGATCTCTGTTGCCATTTTCTTTCCTGTATTAGGGATAGATCATAAGCGTGTTCTTTTAGTTTAATCCTGAAGGCAAATTCGTGATGTTGTAGTGTTCGTGTTTCCTCTGCTTTGTCTAGTGCTTGTATTATTTGCAGTATTGTTGCAACTAGAGTTTGAATTGCTTTGAATTTGAGGTTTGCCCATTTTTGTAGAGCTATTCTGACTGCGTTTAGTCGTTTTAAGTAGTCTACCGCCGAGTTTGTTGAAGGGTTTTGTATATCCCAAGCTTCCTTCACTATTGTGTTTGTTTCAGGGAAACCCAACCAAAATCTTTCGAATTGGAATACCTTTGTTTTCCTTTGCTTGATTGATTGTAGTGTTAATTTGAGCGGAACATGATCTGAAACCATTAAAGGTATGTCCTTTAAGTTGGTATGTATTGGGTTGGCATTTTGGTGGTTCCAATTGTCCGATATGAAAGCTCGGTCTAGTTTGGAGAGTGTTGGATGAGGACGCATGGATGTGCATGTGTATCTCCTATCTGAAAGACTGATTTCCTTAAGCATTAAGTTGTCTATTAGGTGGTTGAATTCTAAAGCTATCCCCAAATTGAACGATGTCCCTATTGTCTCCTGTGGTGTGCGTAGCATGTTGAAATCTCCTATCAGTATCCAAGGCAAATTATTGTGGCTTCTAATTAGTGTTAATTCTTCTAGAAAGAGTCTTTTAAGTGTATCGTCGTGGGGGCCATATACATTAGTTAACATGAATTCTGTTGAGTTATTTTTTAGCACGACTGTACATGAGAATTCATTAGTGTATGTTTGTGTGCAGGTGTATGAGTTATGCCAAGTGATTAGGATTCCTCCTCTTGTATGTGTCGAATTCTTTGTGTGGAAAGAATTGTACTGCGCAGGACAAACTTGCCTGAAGCGAAAGAAATCCAAAAAATCCCATTTTGTTTCTTGCAAGCATAGGATATTACATGAGTGATTTCGCAAGAAGTTTTTCACTACCGCACATTTGTTACTATTTCCTAATCCCCTAACATTCCAAGAAAGTAAGTTCACTAACATAATTAAACATTCCTGTCCTAAGTAGCGTCTAGCGTTCCTTAACCTTAAGGGTTACAGGAATCTCCTACCATCCATCTGTTACTACACTACTCATATTCATCGAGTAGTTTCTCGAGGTTCTCATATCCCTCATCTGTATCATAATCAACTGCATCTAATTTCATTTCCCCTAAAACCTTGTCTGCCCCCTCAATACTCATCGGGTCTGTGCCCAGAGCTGCTGCCTGCTTCTGGGCGACTTCTGTTGCGTGCTTTGCTTCTTCCTTCTTGTTGGCAGCGCACTAACCGATGCTCTGAGATTGTGGGGCTATCTCCAGCGGTGCCTGGTTAGCGGCAGTTGTTGCGAACTGTCCTATTTGAACCAGAGCGCCGAGCTGTTCAATTTCTGCGGGGTTCAGGGGAGTTGAGTTCAGCTTCCTTTCCTGGATACACTTAAGCACCTGCTGTGCTTTGTTCTTGTCCGTCACCGATTTGACCGGCCTGAGAAGTTTCACTCTGGATCGAGTGGGTGTCAGAATCATGCCTTTAAACTGGGGTGGCTGCCTGATGGCGCGTTCACTTCTCCTAGGGGGTGTGGGCTCCTTCTGGGTGATCCGCTTTCTGGTTGAAATTTCCTTTTGCTTGATTCTGGTCCTGGCTGAGGAGTGCGTGGCTGTGGTCTTGGCTGAGGTTTTCGCTGCTATGGTG
Source organism: Eleocharis quinqueflora (assembly GCA_964058865.1). Classification (NCBI taxonomy): domain Eukaryota; kingdom Viridiplantae; phylum Streptophyta; class Magnoliopsida; order Poales; family Cyperaceae; genus Eleocharis; species Eleocharis quinqueflora. The sequence continues at coordinate 20,812 of CAXKVX010005170.1, forward strand.
GTGGTGGTGTAGGGTGTAGGGAAGCAGTGGTGTGGGAGATCACGAATTTCAGCGGCTTTTGGCTGTGGGAGGATTATTTGAGCTGCTGAAGAGGCTGTGGGAGAGGAGCTCGGCTTTGGATGTGGGGGTTGATTTGGCTTAACGACTGGGTGTGGGTGGGAGAGAATGGGGGTTTTCCTGGTAATGGGTGGGGCTGAGTGTGCCTTCGGGTTTTGGGTATGTGTCTCCAGTGGGCTTGGTTTGGCTTGGTTTTGGGCTGGTTTTGGTGGGCTGTCAATATCCATGTTCAGGCAGCGCACTACTGGGGATTGAGCTGCCTTGAAAGATGTTGCTAGCAGTTTTTCCTTGGACGCTGGTTGGGCTTTTCTTTTTGGGGACCATGAGTCCACTTTTTCTTTTCCTCTGTCATTGGGCTTTGCTGGGCCCTCTTCCTTTTGAGTCGGCTCCTCGTTCTGCCTTTTTGGAACTCAGGTTTGTTTTTGTTGGGTAGTGCGCAGGCCAGTTGTTTCAACAGCTTGAGCTTTTTCTGTTCCAGAGCCTGCTCTGAAGGTTTTGGCGCGACAGGCAGGTTCCAAAAGTTGTTTTTTCTGGGACGACAGTTCTCCCTTTTGCTCAATGCTGGAGATGTTCGTTTTCTTGGCTTTTGGCGCCGTCAGCAACCATTGCGAGAAGAAGTCTCTGGCAGACGATGGTGGTGCTGTGGCTATCAGCTCCTTGAGGAACGATTTACTGAATGCCCAGTCTTCCGTATCTCTTGGGAGGGCTTGGAGCAGGTCGTCGTCAACAGCGAAGCCTCCTGAGGATTGGGGGGCTTTATCTGCCTCGAGCTCGCAGAGTTGAATGGCTCTGTCTGTGAAGACGGATTCATGCGGCGTGGTGTCTTTAGGCACGCTGAAGACGAAAGGCTCTTGCACCCAACCAAGAATTTGTAGTTTGATTTTCGGTGTTGTTCCAAGGACGAATAGGGAGACATATTGGGGGATTAGGGCAAGGTCTGGAGAGGCTACTAAAATGTCGAGGTGTTGAAGCGTGGTAACAGTGTTGAGGTCTTCATGGTCAATTATCAGACCAAAAGAAGCTGTGATGTAGGTAAGGTGTTCAAGGGTGAAGGAGTAAGGTGGGAGGTTGTGCAGTCGAAGCCATATTTTGTATTTCAAGTGGTCCTTAGGACCAGCAACCAAAGGGGACCAATTGAACCACACGTACCCTTTGGTTTGGAGATCGTAGTGGGGTGTAGCATTGAAGTCTTCTTTGGAAATGTCCGGTGGCAGAACCAAGAGGTAGGTGTTGGGAGAGAGCTGGGTGATTTCAGCATCACTGTCAGATGTCCATTCCGCCTTAAAATCTGACATTACCATCCTTGCTGAGTGTGATTCAACTAGCCTAGTGTCGACCATAATCGCTCTTTTCAATTTGGCAATTTCCAGGGCTAAATTAGGCGTTTCATGAATGTGGGTATGTATCATGGTCGGCCGATGCTTTGGCAGCGAGTCATCTCCAGCAGGTCCCCTCAGGGTGAGGTGGTTGACTCGTTTCCTTTGTTCATAAGGCCGTGAGCGGCATTCTCTAGCCTTGTGACTGGGTTTTTTGCAATTATGACATATCATGTGACCTTTACATGCCCCGGGGCGATGTCCCACGACGAAGCAGTCGTAGCATCTGCCCGCCCAGGCGGGGTCCTGTTTGTTAGGCGGGAATGGCAACCAGAGGAGGAGCTTGTGCAGCTCATTAGGTGTAAGAGGCTTGTACTCATCATGAGTGCCGGTGTATCGTATTCTTGGCCTTTTGAGGTTTCGATGTCCTGGTGGAGTCATTTCCCTTTCCTGTTTGCCATAAGTGCTAATGGCCACTTTCCTTGGTGAGGTAGATTGCCGGATAGAATGGGCATGGAGGTTCTTGAGAGAATTTGCCATTGTGAGGGAGTATCGTGACGGATTTGTTGACATTTTTGGTGTCTGTTTGGATGTGTATTGGTGGGGGATTTGGTTTCTTGTGGTTTGCGATTTCCAGAAGGTTGGGAGAATGAAGTGGTTTAGAGAAGGTGTGGGCCCTTTATATTGTAGATAGACTTTATGTGTAGCAGGGTTCGAGTAGGGTTTGTAGTGGTGAAGGGATGACGGCTGTGCTTTTCTTGGTTTTCGATGAAGAGAGAACCAGCCATCTCCATTTGCCCGGAGTTCTCTCCTCATTCTCCTTTCCTTATCAAATCACTTGCTAAAAAAAAAAGCTCTAGTTCTAATCTTGTGATAATAATTTCTTAGAAAAATGCGACTTGTGTAGTCAAGTGAATTTTGAAGTTAATTTGATTTCTCTCAAATCATCCAATCTTAAGAAAACTATGAAACAGTCAGTGGTAAAGTCACGTTGAGCGGAGTTAATTGACCCTCTTAGAAAAAAAATCAAAATACAACTGAAATTTTTCTGAAAAAATACTTAGAATTTGAAAAAAAAATGAAAAATACATCATTTTGAACTCTTTTGCAAAAAAAAAAAAATCCTAAATTCGCCTAGTTATGTACTCTAAATCTGTTCTCGTCGAAAATGCAATTAATACATAAAACCATGTTTTCTGATCAAGACCCCCCCCCCCCCCCCAACCCCCCAACCCGTAAAATGAGAATGTAGATATGATACACTAGCTTATGGAAGTCAACAATGAGGCTCGATATTTCACAGAGCATTCAAAACACTTAATATTTTGCCTTCGTATTTAATTTTGAAGTTCAAAGATTCAATATATTAAACTTGATTTTTGTATTAAAATCTTCTAGATCAAATTCTATAATTCTTTTTAAAAAAATTTACTATGGTTTAAAGAGATACAACGTTGATTAATCTAACTGATACGAATAATTTTCACTTTTATAGAAAATAGTAAAAAAAAATTAAAAAGTAAAATTAATTCTAAAAAAATTTTAACATAAAAATCAAGTTCGATAGTTTGAACTGATCGTTTGGATTTTAAAATTAATGATACGAAAACGAAATATTAAATGCTTGATTTTTTGTGAAATATAATAATTCAAATGTGATATATGGACCATGTCTGAAAAGGCAGCAGCATTCATTGCGGCCGAGACTTTTCAAGCTATAAATTGTTGACTTGTTATACTTAGAGGTGGCACACTAGATCCGAGAAATTCGTCTAATTTGGCCCGATCTGAATTCGATTCGGCTCGATATTTTTGATAAAGTCAAATTATCCAAACCCGACCCTTCCGACCGAGATGATCCGTAATTCGAGACGAATCGACACATGAGCGACCCGACCCGTAATCCGAGATGGTGCGACACATGAAGACCCTAGCCTGACCCGACCCGATCCGAGATGATCCGTAATCCGAGATGGAGCGACACATGAGGACCCGAACCCGACCCGACCCGACTTGACCTGATACGACCTGTAAATTGATCTAATACTATCTTGCCCACATCATAATATAATTTTACTAATAAATTAACATCAGAGAAAATCAAGTTTTACTAACACAATTCAATAACACGACCAAATCTTGTCCGATTGAACTTAAAACTCAAAATAATACTTGAAAGTTGTCAGTGCAACCCGACCCGTCACCTGAAAAAGACTGACGCGATCCGACTTGAAACCCGACCTGACCTCGCCCGACCCGATCCATGATCTGAAAGTTGTCGACACATGACGACCCGAAATCCGACCTCGTCCGATCCGATCCCAACTCGACTATTATAGACAGTCAAACTAACCCGACCCGAACCCGCGCGATCAACCGAATTTCCACCTCTAGTTATACTTGATTCTTGCACTTAATTAGTAAGAGAAAATTTCAAGTTGTGCTCTGAAGTTCAAATTATGAAACATGTCTGGTTAAGGTTAACAATTAACTACTTAACAAATCAACTACATTTACACTTCTTTAGAACGTACGTAGCACATCGTACAATTTTACGATTTCCCCTAAATTCACATTCATGCCCAAATTTCATTGTATGTCTCTGGTATTTTTTTGTCACCGTCACATATAAATAAATTGAGAAAAGTTTGTTTTTTACTACTGAACTATTCGGTTTGGTCCGATCAAACCTTTGAATTCTGTTTTGGCTCGATCAATTTTCAAAACTATTGGTTTTGGTTCAAACTAGCCTCTAAACTTTTTCTTAATTCAAGTTGTCTCATGAATTATTAAATTTTGTTCATATTATTCCTTAAATTATTGATTTTATTTCAATATGTCACATTCTATTAAGAATATTGAGGAGAAATAATGAACCGAATTAAATAGTTTAGGGAGCAATTTAAACCAAGAAAAATTTCAGAGGATAGCTAGGATCAAAACCAAGTTCAAAGGTGATTGAATCAAAACAAAATTCAGAAGTTTGATTAAATCAAATTGAATAGTTCAGAGATCAAAAATAGACTTTTGACGTATGAAGTATAGATAGATGATTCAAATTGGCTATATTTTTGTCATGCCTATTTGACTGGACCTCTATTTTTTTTTTTTTTTGAAGGACTATGTTATTCGATTTGAGCCATTAAATTTCATTTAACTTTTTTTTGGGATCGACCGTCAGAATTGTTATGGGCTTTTCATTATCCTTACTACTAATAAAAGGACATTGAAGTTTGGACTCCAAACCTCTATTCAACTTTCAAATCAATACAGATCGTTAGATTTGTATTTCATTCTATCACAACCGTCTAATTTTGGACTTTCATTTCCTTTGTACTTTCGTCTCCCAAAATTTGGACAATTAAAACTACCGCTCGGTAAAAAAAATTCATCGTCTTTCCCTCAACCCTATTTTCACCGCTGAACCCTATTTTTCGCCGTCGTTGTCTTCTCTCCCTCTTCATATGATCATATCCATCTCTTGTCTCCTCTTCGATGCTCTCTCTTTCTTCTTTTTCGATTGTGCAAGACAGTCCTCTTCATACCCCCTCTATCGTCTCCCTCTTCGTATCCATCCTCTACCGATTCAGATCAGAAAACCTGAAACCGTCCTGCTCTCTCTTCTTTCTCGATTGCCACATTGTTGCTTTTGATTTCTTATACCGCCTCGCATCTTGATGCTTCCTCCCCTCTGCCTTGACAACGCTGAGATGCTTTATCCCCTCTCGATGCTTCCTCCCCTCTCGATGCTTCCCATCACTGCACCTCGAGAGTTTGTTTAGACGATTAGAGGTAATACCACTAGCTTTCATTTTTATTTTATTTTGATTGCACTCGATTTTCAATTTTTTGGATTTTGAGAGATTTAGTTTGTATCTTGGTTCTCTTGATTTAGGGTTTCTCAAGAGGTGATTGCTCCGAGAAGAAGTGCTCTTTTCAGACGTGCATTAGATGCGGTTTTGCAAAGAGGTAGATCGAATCGCTTCTCATAAATTTGTATCTTGCTTTTTTTATTCCTAATATTCTCTTCTTTTATAACAAGCAAGCAGATGCTGCCATCGAAGCCAAGGATTTCACTACTGCAATCATTTCCTACACTCGGCTTTTTTATTTGAAAAGCAATTGATCAATTTTATCAGTTTTTTCTAAATTCCTTTGTTGGGACTGCTAGGAACTGAAAAGAGAACCATAAATACAAGGAAAGCTTTCAATTCATATTACATCAAGAAGAGGCACTTCTGAAATCTTGAATTGTAGGTAATAGTTTTCTTCTTTTTGTTTTTAACAAAGAAATTATCAATGAGCAAATACATATACCACTGTTACAAAAATCTAGAATTGATTAGATAACTCTCATGGTTATTCAAATCAGATAACTCTCATGGTTTGGGCAGGGAGTGGGGGTGGGGAGGTTGAGCATCTGGCCTTCACTGCATCTTTGGTTATCACACTGGTGCAGAGACGTGTAGTGGTGCCTGCAACATATGTGAAGCCACTGAAGCCTCAGACGATCAGATAAGTTTAGAAAACCCTAAATATTTAATATATATACAGATGATTGTAATAGGAACTGACCCCCTTAACTGGCTCTCTCCGTCTCTCTTACTTATTTTAAAAAAAAAATCAATAGGCTAGCCACTATTAGAAAAAATCTTTAGCAGAAAAAAGTAGCAAAGGCAGTTAGGCCATTAATCCCAAAGACGAGTAAGAGAAGTGTTTGTATGTCTTGTATGTGATCTAAACTATGTGAAATAAAACTCTTTTTTTAAATCAAACATTCTGTTGTATGTAATTATATTTTTTGCGCATTTTCGGTTATACTCCTTGATCTGATGACTTGTTCTCTATTGTGCTCGGTTTTTATTGTTCAAACCTGGTTTAATCGATTGCCTTGACATGCTTTGGTAAAGATTGACAAGCCTTGGCTTGACCTACCCTAGCATAGATTGACAAAGCCTTCGATTGGTTAAAGATTTAAAACCAAAACTCCTTGTGTGTATAGTTGTAACTTTGTTTTAAAAATATCTTTATGGTTATGTTATGTCAGTGAATGATCAGTGAGGTTGTAATCTCAATTAGGAGCTTAGCACTGATCTTTTGTATCTTGTATAGGCTATGTTCCTTGTAGATATTCTTTTCTTTTTTTTAGTTGGGCAGTGAGGCTGATAGGAAAGCTCCATTTATATGGAAGCACAAGCTTGGCCCTTGTAGCTGTTGTAAGTGTCAGTAAATGTGCTTACTAACTTTTGTTGCCGAGTGTCTCAATAGCAGTTGTCTACTTGAAGAAGCGAAATGACACACTTGAGCAAATAGGCTTCACTGAAGTAAATATGAATATTTTGATCTCATCTTGAATTGCTAAGTTTACTGTTAATTACCAGCGTGAGGCGATTAGCCAATGTCAGCTTTACTATTATAGTTGTTCTTATTGCTTTACATGTTTGCAATTACTCTCTTCTTCAAATATTTCCTTTCAGATTGATCTTTGAAATAAGCTATTCTATTTGCTCGCAGGCTTCGGATTTATGACGTCAATTCACAATTTCATATCGTATCTGAGAAGGTAACTTCTTAATTTTTATTTTCTTTCTGTTTTACTATAATACACTTTCCTAATTATACAAAAAAGGTCGTATTACAAACAAATTTTATTTTCAGTGCTTGAATTTTTTGTCGACTGCAACTATCTTAATGATCCATGCTGTTATAGGATTTGGTACCCACCTTGTTCTTGCCAGTAAGAAAAATGGAGGTACCGTGGAAGCAAGATATTGTTGCATTTTACTGTTACTTAGTGCTAGACCATTTATGTAAGGAAAAGGAATACGTTTGCTGTACTTGTGATTTAGGTTGGAACTGGCACCCATTTCTTGATTTTATTAATCCTTTCAATTTCTTTTCCTCAAATCAAAGGAGCATCTACCAAGGTCAATGCAAATCAGCTACAGTAACAATTAGGACACAAGAGTTGTTGAATTGTTGCCATGCATTCATATACAAGAGTTGTTGAATTGTCACCTAATTGGCACCATGCATTCATACACCTAGACCATATTTCAGACAACCGTCATATATTCAATGGTTACAAGAATTGTCCTAACAGTTATGAAGAAAAATTATCAGTTTGACAGAAGTTGTTGTTTCAGGAAGATATTTCGATACTAATTAGATATTGGCTTTGATTTTAGTTTGACAAATAAGCTATTTGGTGTTTCATGAAGAATAGATTCGGTACAAACATGTACAAGGCTTGATTATTGATTTGTAAGAAGTTATTAGTTTTGAGAGTATAACAATTTTTTTTAATTTAGTGAATTCAAAATTTGTTACATTCTGATACCAATTCAGAAAAGATGTTCTTACAAGATGGACAAGAGAAAAAGGCACTCAAGAAGAAAATAAGCAATTAATGGAAGGTAAATGGTAAATTGTGCTCAAGGAAATGGATCTGTTACCAGTGGTACAAGTTACAGTAACGAAACCCGATTGCCTTTTCTTTTCTATTTTTTCATTTGATTATTAGTATGCTAGCAACGTTTAATTTGTTATTTTCTATTACCTTTTATTTCATTTTCAAGTGGTGGGATATGCTTCCTTTTTATTTTATGTTTTTTGTGTTTTATTTTTATTTTTTTAGTGTATGGATTAGTTCCAAACTGTAGAGAGTTGAAGCACTGCGACTGTTATGTAACAAGCAATCGATTTGAATTTAAATATCATTTTACTTATCCATCCGTCTTTCTTTGGTTCCATATATTCTTTCATGTGTAATCAAATTGATTTTGCATCAATAATAGTGAAATCAAGTTAATTTTGATTCGTAGTAGAATTTGTCTTCTTTTAAATCTAAAATTTAGGAACTCAAATATATATATATAAACTTGTGTACTGTTAATAACGTGACAAAATGTTTTATCAATTTCTTTGATTATGTGTACTTTCGCATTTCAACTAAATCTCTAAATTTACCGGTGTTTTCAATTCAATTCTTCATTAGCAAACAATGGTTCATTTGTTTGTCTATAACTAGCAAGTGTTTTTTTATCATAATACTTCCCACAACATCTTGTGAAGCGTCATGGGTCGTCATGTGTCATTGCGTGGTAAGCCATATGTCATGCGTAATGAAGAATGACACATGACTCATGATGCATGCCGCATGACCCATGACGTAGAACGTACAACAAAAGACGCATGAACCGAGACACATGATGATCCATGTCGCATTACGCATGACGCAAGCCGCATGACACTTGCGCATGACACATTACTAATTAGTCATACGCATGATGCATGACACATGAAGCATTACGCATGACCCATTATGCATTACTCCTAAGAACAATGAGGTAATTATTAAGCATAAATTTTCAATTTTTTCAATTGGTAATATTTAAAATACTTGCAATAACATTTGATGGTTTACTATTTTTTTCAACACACACATTATTCATTTGTTAAGAAATTTCATATGTGGTCGCAAAAAAAGAGGATTAAGATATGAGCATTAAGTGATAGTCATTTCATCTTTTTTTTGTTAGACTTTTTAGTGGTACATTATTGAATGTGGAACAATGGCGTGTTCGATATTTTGTGATATTTTGTAATTTATTTTTGGCTGTTGAATCGTGTAGACATTTATTATGAAAGACATTGCAATATTATTTATTCCACCGCATCGCGTGGGCATCTTACTAGTGTTAAATAATACCTTCATTTTCAGGTGTAGTGACGAATTGAGCATTTCATTGAATTAAGTACATCAGCTTAATTAAAATAATATCAATAATAATAGTAAACTAATAATAATAATATCATTATTATATTTAATGGATAAGGAGAATATTGTACTCAAAAGAGGTGAGTGTCTTTGAATGTAGGTTTTTTGTTGCGCAATATAGACGATGCATAAGTTTTGAATCGTTTGATTGTTTTGAGATTCGTGCTGATCAAATTTATAAAATCCAACCTCTTGAATCTAATCTGGTCAGATTGTACCGTACAACACAGTAAATTCATACCATCCACTGCGCGATAGAAGATCTGGACCCGGGTACCTTTACCTTAGAATTTCAATAAATTGAAATATTTAATCAAAGGAAAAAAAAATTGAGTGCACCAAAGATAGATACACTAGATACTCCGAGTCACTTTGAATCGTTAGATATATCAAAATTCACACTGAGATCAAAATCAAACGATCAAATAATTCGAAGTACCTAATGTATCTATCTTTGATTTATCTAATTTTTATTCTTAATCTAATATACTTCACACATAATCTACTTTAAAGTCGGTTACTCCATCCTTCACACAAACAGTTTAAAAGTGATTTGGTATTTACTCCTATTTAATTTTACTTAACTTGTCAATCAAATAGTTAACAAAAAGATTATTTGTTGAAAAAAAAAACAAAATGATTATTGAATATCCATAATGAAAAATGTTATTTTGTGGAGTAGCTAGTAATATGTAAATAACAGTAAACATGTAGATATTTCATTACTATTCAGACTAATAAAAACAATTTTTAGAATGAAACACAGCACATAAAAAATATTTCAAAAGTTTCCCTAATCTTCATAACTAATCTTTAAAATATTTCAGTAAACATCGTCAACAATTTTTAGAGAAGTTATCCATATTCATAACTAATCTTCTTCCGAGTTACACGTGTCATACTTTTTGAAAAATAATAGGCCAATATTTTTTTTTAAAAAAACAGCTGCATAAAAAAAAAAGTTCGTTGACAATGGAGACAAAAATGAGAAATGAAGAATATTCCCTGCATAATATTCGTTATTTAATTTTATGAACCAACATGTACCGCATGAACTTGGTTGTTATAACTCATATAAATCATAATATGATATGAGCTGTAGTAATTTAATATTAGACTTGACATATCATCTGATCACGTTGGAATAAATTAGTTGGAAATTCCAGCGGAAATAACACCAAAAAAGAAATAGTTAATTAGTTAGTTCAATTGACACCCGCTTCTCTTTCTCTCTTCTTGAACGACCATTCCCACTCCCCAAAATAGCCAGCTTGTTCTTTGTAGAGAGAGAGAGAGAAGAGCGGTTTCTAATTCCAATTCAAGAAGTATAGAGAGAGAAATAGTGTTCTTTAGAGAGAGAAGAGAGAGAGGATTGCAAATTTGAAATGCGTGGCACGGTTGATGGAGACGGATGGGACAGCGTCTGATTCTGACCCAAAACCGTTTTAGCAATTTATTATCAAAAAGAAAAAAAATTGCAAGGGAAGGAAGCTAGAGAGAGAAAGAGAGAAAATCTCCTGGAACTTCTCTCTCTTCTCTAACCTCTCTTTCTCTCTCCTCTTGAAAGGGGATTTCTCCGATTGATTTTCTTCCCATGGAACCGTCGCCTAATCGGAGAAGATTGTATCAAGTCTGGAAGGGAAGCAATGTACGTCCTCCTCCCTTTCTTCTTTTGCCATTTTCAATATGCAATTTTGCGTAATTGTTGTCATTTTCTATATTTGCAATTCAGCCTTTATGCATTTTTTGTTCTTTAATTCCCAACTTCCATTATGAGTTTAGAAATATATATGATGCTTTCAATTTTTTTCTTATCTTACAAATCAGATGGGATACATTTGCAATAATTAAAAGAAAATATATATTGAAAAAAGATTTAACAACGCACTTCTTCTCCAAAAAAAAAGAAAGAGATTGAACGAAAGTGCTTCTAGTTCATCCCAAATTAATGTTTGCATGTACTTGAATTGTTTGTAGAAATTCGCCTGTGGAGGGAGGCTGATATTTGGACCAGATGTGGGTTCTATATTTCTATCAATAATTCTGATAATGGGCCCAATGATAGCTCTATGTTGTCAGGTGATCACAAAAATCACCAAAACAGTTGATGATTCTGGCCAAATCAACCTGAATGGAAACCATATTCTCGGCCTTCCGGTTTTAATTGTAACAGTTGTTCTTGCAATTGCGGTGGGTTTTATCTTCTTTGTTGATTATTTGTGTTTACATACTTGGCTGTCGAAACATAAAATGATGTCAGTCTGAAATGTGTGGGAAATTAGAGTATCTTTGACATCTTATTTGCATTATAATTCTTTTAAATTTCTGCTAATTCTTTTAAATGCCGAACTGAAAACTATAATTCACTGCAGTTATAATTTTGTAAAATTCAAGACCTAAGTTTCTTTTGTGGAATGGTTCTTAGAATCTCCGTTAATTTGGTGAAAATTGATCTTCTATCATACCCAAGGTTCTTAGTTGCCAAGAATTTCATTATTTCAACTGCTTCAATTAATCTATTTAGTTCCCTTTAATATCAACTGATCATTCCTTTACCAAAGTCAAGAAAATCCCACCTTGTAAGAACAGAATGTAAACTAAAAATTAGTGATTAATCATCTAATTGATTTCTCTACTTCTCTAAAATATTGTCTTGAACTTATTGCAGGATTTGACCTTCTTGTTTTTGACATCGAGTAGAGACCCTGGCATTGTTCCGAGAAATGCACGGCCACCAGAGCTAGAGGAGGTTTATGATACCACTTCAGCATCAACGGAGTGGGTCAATGCAGCTAGCCCACACTTGAGATTACCGCGCACAAAAGATGTGATAGTTAATGGGTACACAGTTAAAGTGAAATACTGCGATACTTGCCTTCTGTACCGACCTCCGCGTACCTCTCACTGCTCAATTTGTAACAATTGTGTTCGGAAGTTCGATCACCATTGCCCCTGGGTCGGGCAGTGCATTGGCCTGGTAATATTTTTATTAAGTAATTAAATCTAGGCAATTTTATGTATTATACTGAACTTTAAACCATTATTTCTTTTATTAAAAATATTGTCTGTCTTGAGTTGTGGTGTTGCACAAACTGGGGTGTGACTATTTCTGAAAATAAATTGTCATCCAGGACCACTTTTGTTTCTATAAAATATCTAACAACAATGCATTATTATATAATGATAGCTTGGTACAGCCAGAACAGGGTTCAATCTGACTTGTTATTGTAAATAGTTATATGACAGTGTATACTTTATTCAAGAACCAACTGGACAAAGGTTAAATACTTGAAATAATCTTCATATTCGTTCTTCTTTTATTCTTTTTGTTTACTTTCCCTCTTTCTTATTTATTTATTTCTTTCAAAATGCAATTGAACAGTAAAATACATCTTAAACAATACGTACTTAACTTTGTTTCCAAGAACCTAAAATTGAGAAGCATACTAGTACCCATGCAACAGCACAGGTCACATGTTAAACAAATCTTCTTGCCAAGCAATGAATGAATGAGAAGAAAAAATTCTGTCTCTCCAGGCAGGAAAACAATTTCTTACCTAAGTCATTTTTAGAGGGAATATCATACATAAATAATAATTCTATCTATACTTCACTCAAATAGATGTCTACTCTTACCATGATTAAACATCCTTTTAACTTTTGTAGCGCAACTACAGATTCTTCTACATGTTCATATCAACTTCAACATTCTTGTGCTTCTACGTGTTCGTCCTTTCATGGCTAAACATCATACAAGAGAGATCGAACTATCACAACTCAATTTTGAAGTCCATGAGTGGTGAAGTCTTATCTCTCGTACTTATTGTGTACACATTCATTTGTGTTTGGTTCGTGGGTGGTCTGACCGTTTTTCACACCTACTTGATGAGCACAAACCAGGTAAACTCTTTTACTTCATTTGCTATCTGTACTTGTTGTGTACACCTTCACCTGCATACTTAAAATTTGGTAGTCTGCACGTGGCCTAGGTTTTCTATTTGCATATCAGAACACAGAGGTCAATTCTGGTGTAAGTCGGGAATCAATCTCTGCAGTTTCTTTCTTTGAATGATATTTTGAAACTTTGATTTAGATGGTTACATTCTGAATTCACTGCAAGGCTCATCTTACCACAGCCATAACAGTGAAATTTAAAGAAATAACTAAAAAACTTGACTAAGGCCAGTCTGGCCTATATACCATGCACTGTACCACTAGTCTGGTATCTTTGTAAATTGCTGATGTGTTTGAACCTTCAAATTATCTTGCACGCTAATATGCTCATTTTGAAAATTTTCAGACAACCTACGAGAACTTCCGGTATCGCTACGACAAGAAGGAGAACCCGTACAACAAAGGTGTATGTATAAATATCAGAGAGGTCTTCTTCTCCAAAATACCCCCATCACTCAACAAATTCAGATCGTGGGTCACCGAAGAAATGCCAGAAATGGTACCAATAACTCCCCACACTGCAGCAGCCATAAACAATGTTGCGACAAAAGAGAAGCTAGACTTAGAGATGGGGTACAAAAGAGGAATAGACCCGAACATGGGCCACATCCCGACCATCTTACAAGGCCTCGATTATGGTGCTATAGAGAACAGTATGAATTTGAAGGAGAGAGACATAGATTCACCTCAGTCCTTTATTTACCCTCTCACCCCTCCGCGTGATGACCTAGTAAACAAGGACTCTGACGAGGGTTGTAAAAGAGAACAACAAAGTGTTTCATTTCATGTGGAAGTTGAGGAGAAGGTGCTCCCTACATTACCTCATCAAAATCGTTCAACACAATGAGAACTTATATGAGGTTGATACAATCAACTTTATTTCATCATTGATTGATGCTTTATTTTAATGCTTGAATTAAAACTTGTTCTTATTGGGATTAGTTTTGTTACTTGAGTCTTATTTTCCTTACGGAAATTATTAATTTATTATTTTTTAAATTAAATATTAGATTTCATTTGTCAGTTTTGCTGCATGGAACGCGGTGATCAATATATGTACTAAGCAGCATTATAACATTTTTTTTGCAGGATTTGATTTGCTTAGTCTTACTGCACAAACATGATTACATACATGGAGTGAAAATTTAGAATTTTGGGGTGTTGAAACGAATGCTTGACAAACTTCGCCATTTGAAGCTTGTCATAGGTGATCTGTTTCCAGGGTTGCTGTGTAACTGTTGCAAATTTGGGTAAATAAGTGTTGAGCTTTTATCCCCCTTCAATCCTTTGTTTAAAGTAGAGAATTGTCACTCAGGTGACTCACAAATTATACAGTTTTTTTTTCTTTTTGCTTGGAAACACAGGTAAGTTGAAGAGCAAATTAATTATACTCCCTATTTTTTCCCTGTTTTTTTTTTGGTTTTTCCTTTCTTCTTTAAGTGTGATTGTTGTTAAATTGGTTTTCATTTTTCTGTTCTTGCATACTTTGTAGATATTTAATGTTTTAAACTTATTTAAGAAAATGGATCTGTAGAACTTTTTGCATGACCCAAATGTGTAGATCGCCTTGCACAAACACGATTCCTTAATATTTGTAAAATCAAATAGGTGACGGTTGGTTTCATATTTCATATATCATATATTTAGAGAACTTATGAATCTGGTTGAGAGAATTTGCTCAGATCATGATGTAAATTAAAAAAAAAAAATTGAAGTCCCACTACTGCTCAGTAATCAGGCTCATTCACAATCAGACAAAAAGAAGAAGCATATTTCATTATTGTCTACAATGAAATGAAAAATAAATGGCTTCCAGATACTAAATTTCAATAGATCTGAACGTATAAATGTATTTAGTAAAGTTAGATATATAATCCGACTGTTTGAAATAAAGATTTGTTTCTTTCAAACTGAAAAGGCCTTACTCCATTTTCCAATTTATGAAAACATGTACAAATAATTAGCCATGCCGTGAGAAAACTTGAACAATAGAAAAATAGAATAAAAAAAATTATTATGTACTTAATTTGACAGTTCATTTTAAATATCGAGGAGCCAATTTAAGGGGCCCAATTATCAGATTTTTAAGCCTAAGAATTTTACGAAGCCCAATTACCAGATTTTAAAGCCTAACAATTTCAGGAAGCCGAATTATCAGATTTTAAAGCCTAATAATGTTAGGTGGCCTAATTATCAGATTTTAACACCTAATAATTTTAGGGGCCTAATTGTCAATATCCAATTCAGCTGCTTGACTGCTTCCCAGATCCCAGAGACCCACCTTTTGCCGTAATTAGTACATAATAATCATCTAGTTTAAATTAAGAAAGTAAATAGGCATTATTTCGAAAAAGAAAGACAAGAGAAAGAAAAAGAAGAAGAACTAAGTGACAAGTTAATTCCACTAAAAAGTGAGATTCTTGTTTTTTCTTGTTTGGTTTATATTTAATTATTTATGAGGAAATATTACGAGCATGGTAACTAAGTTATTTTGGTTTCTTGTATAATTTTAGTGACACGGAATAATACTTTCAAATTTCAATAATAATTTCATGTTTTTCTTATTAAAACATATCAGTTTTTATTTTATTTTGACAAAAAAAAACAGACCTGTCAGTTTTTATTTCTTCTCAAAGTCTCAGTCTTAGTAAAAAAAATCTCAATCAAATAAAGCACTCGAGGAAAACAAGAAATCTAGTGAAATCATTACAGCCCCTTAGTCCCTTGCCCAACAACAGCTCCACAAAAATCCTAAAATCCATTACACAATATCTAAAAAAGTTGCTGAACTTCACTATGAACACCTTTTCAATCAAAACATAAAAACAAAACATTAAAATATGTTGAATTAAAGAAAATAACTTAATTTCCATTATTTTTAAATAATCCGGCATCAAGCACATATAAGACCTTGAATATGTATTTGAATTATTATAAGATAAGTGTCGAAGTAGAATAATGGAAATTAAGTTAAAAAAGATTTTTGAATATGGAGAAAAAATAGATTTTTGGTATGATAATTGGCATGAAGATGGTGCAATGTGTATTCAGTACCCAAACATTTTAAATAAAGTCAAAAAAGATAAAGTATCTTTAGCTCAAGTTTTCAACAACGGAAAAACTCAGTTGTTTCTAAAAAGGAGAATTACAAATAGAATGAAGGAGGAAAAGATTGATATCTTGAAGCACCTTCAATCAATTCAGTTTTCAAATAACGAGGACTCAGTTATATGGGTATGGAATAGCAATGGAATCTATACAGTTGAGTCAATGTATAGATTTCTAAACTTTGGAGGCATTTTAATCAATACAGAGAAAACTGTGTGGATTTTAAAATGCCCTCTTAAATGCAAGCTATTTTTATGGCTTGTTCTCAATAATAAAGCGCTAACAAAAGACAATCTAATAAAAAAAGGTTGGCAAGGGAAAGTTACATGTTCTTTCTGTGACAGTGATGAGTCAGTAGAACACCTCTTTAACCAATGTGTTTTCAGCTTAAAATTTTGGAACATTTTACACAATGTACTAAGGAATAACAACATTAATTATAGCTCTATCCAGGAACTATGGAAAAGTATTTGTTCATTAAATAAAAGTCAAATACAATTCTATGGTAATCTTCTGGCTTCATTTGTATGGCATATTTGGGTGGAGCGCAACAACAGAATTTTTGCTAACCAAAGGAATTCAGAATTGTCAATATACAATAGAATTCTATATAATTTTGAATTGTGGACAGGTATATCCACACCGCTTGCATACCAATTTGCTGCTGCCATGCAGAGGAGTGTGGAGGTAGCTCAAATTGGTCCACCTATTGAAGGGGGCAGCTCAGGAAGCTCGGAGGCTATGGATAGCGACACAGATCTATTGGATCAGACTTGATGCAAGAAAACAGATAGTGAAGATAGTTTTTTCGGAAGTTTGATCAAGTTTATATGTAATCTGTGGTTGTAATTGCTAGGCTGTAAGAGTGATGGAAACAGAAAATAAGGAGGGAACTAGATACTGGTTTGGTACCGAATAACGGTACCAAACAAGAATAGCACTACTTTAGGAAATAGTTTTCTTTGAAAACTTTGCTGGGTATATTGCTTATATACTCTTTTTGTAAAAATTGACTGATTTTGCTTTCGAAAAGTAATGAAAGCAGGCTACCCAATTCGAGTTAGCTTTTTATCAAAAAAAAAAAGTGTCGAAGTAGAATTTCATAAATATTTTGTATTTAACTAGCTCAAGGTAACGTTATGTGCAATTGCTTCTATTCCATCTATTCCAAATTCACAAATATGATCACAATCAACAAATAAACAATTAATTTAGGCTGCAAACAATTTATAATTTTACCATGAGAACAAAATACACAATTACAATCCCATTAGTCCTTGATACACACCACATCACTTGTATTAATTTTATTTTTAAGTGTCAACTACATAAATATTGTAGGAAAAATAAAATAATATCCACACATTTCACTCATGCAATTCTATAAATGAATCATGCATTGTACAGTTTTATCCCAAAATTCTAAAAATATCAACTCTGTGATAAAAAAAAATTGACAAAATTTCAATGAACAATAATTAGAAAATCTAATATTGCAACTTTTAAAGAATATGTAAACTCCATATGAAATCTTTCACCACACCCCCGTAACAATTTCATTTAGTAGCCTGCGAACGATGAATTAAAAAAAAAAATTCATTTAGTCTATTAAATAAAAAATATATAAAAAGACTCGAACCACCTGATTTACAGGTCCCACATGTCAATACGACACATCAGACATTCAGACCTTTCCTGTTTCGACTTCGACCGATCTCCTCCTTCCTCGATTCCTCAATTTCCTCTTGGATATTAGCCCTCGTTCGTGCCATCTAGGCAAAAACCCTAAATTAATCTCCACTCGTTTCTCTTACATCGTCAATCTCTCTCAACTGAGTTACAATGGGTTCGGGTAATTCTTTTCGCCTTCGCTTCATTCTTATCTAGGGTTTTCTCCGCGAATTTATTCTTTTTTCAGTTTCGTTGATTTGTTTTTCTTGAACTATTGGCATCATTGGTGTTGACTTTGTGTTTTGTCTCTTGATTGAAGATGCGGATATGGAAGATTATGGGTTTGAGTACTCAGACGATGAACCTGAAGAGCAGGATGTTGATATTGAGAATCAATACTACAACTCGAAAGGTTATCTATCTGCTTTCTTTGTCAATTTCGAGTTTCTTTTTTTTATTATTTTGTTGTAACTTGTGTAGCCTAGCAATAGCAGGGGCAAGCCTAGTTGTGCATGCAGTTGCCTTGGTTTAGAAAAAAAAAAAAAAGGCTAGTTACAGATTCAAGGGAACCAAATATTTATGAATTTCTAAGCGTCAAATTGTGTATAGACATGGGAGCTTTATGAAACATTCGCTTTGCACCTCATTTTCTTTCCTACTAATGTAAAAGGAATAAGGAAGTACAATTTGTGTTGCTATATGTTTGCTCATATATGGAGATAGGCTGAGTAAAAGTAAAAACAAACTGTGTTAGTGCACAGATTCTTTATTCCAAGATATTTTGGAAAATAACCGTTGCGAAGATTGAATAATAACCAAAACATAGTTGCTTTTAATGAGCAAGATTTGGAGAGCTTATTTATTGTTAAAATCGAAACCACAGACTGTTTACGTTCATGGTTCCATCACTGATAGATCTCACGTAGTTTTGGAGATATATTGAAAAGCAGAAAATGTATATTCATGGTTTCAAGCCAATCTGCAGACATAAACACGCATATTTTGAATGACTAATATAGAGGTCCGATGTTGTAACGGTTGTTTGACTTTGTGTTCATTGTTCCAATACTGATGGATCTCATGGAACTATAATACAGAAGTGGAAAGTGTATACACGGTTTCCTCATACTAACAGACTGCATATTTTTGAAATTATACTGAGAAAGTAGCAGACAGTATGTTTTACATAGCCAGTCCCAAGCCCGGAAAGGAGGAGGGTTGTGACAGGCATGGCGAGCCAATGTAAAAATTTAGCCAATCTTATGGAAATGAAACCCAACATGGACTTCATTTCTAGCCTACCCCAACTTATTTGGGACAAAAGGCTTTGTTGTTGTTGTTGTATACTGAGAAAGCAAAAAAATGTGTATTCATGGTTTCCATTACTCAAGAGACCTCAACGTAGTTTGAAACTACACTGAAAAGCAAAAAAAAAAATGCAGGTAACTATGCATAAGCATGCATATATTTTGAAGGAATAAAATAAACGTCCAATTTTGTAACGTTTGCTTGACTCTATTTGTACCTTCAGCGCCTTTTCAGATTATGGAACAAAAAATAATATATGGTTTATTGGGTTTCCTTTTATAGGTATGGTTGAGACGGACCCAGAAGCTGCACTTTCTGGTTTTGCTGAAGTTGTCAACATGGAGCCCGAGAAAGCGGAATGGTATAATCGTGTAAATCAACATTATTATTTCTTAATGTAATTCCATACAACATTATTTTATTTTATTAAAAAGAACTCACTACTTATTGCCAATATTAATAGGGGGTTCAAAGCCTTGAAGCAGACAGTGAAGCTGTATTATAGGCTTGGGAGATATGATGAGATGATGGATGCATACAGAGAGATGCTTACATATATCAAGTCGGCTGTAACCAGAAACTATAGTGAGAAATGTATAAACAACATTATGGATTTCGTTTCTGGTTCGGCAAGCCACAACTTCTCTCTTCTACAAGAGTTCTATCAGACCACTCTGAAAGCCCTTGAAGAAACAAAAAATGAGGTAGGTACCTTTTGGATTTTGGAATGTTATTATTTTTTTTCCTCAGTACGTCACCATCTTTGCTGGAATTTGAACCCTGGTCCTGAGAGATAAGGTGATTGTTTCAACCTCCTGTCTTGAATATATACCTAATTGCCGTCAAAGATATCTTTGGTCACATTTTTATTATCTGTTGTTTATGTTATGTTGAAAAGATAATATCTGACCTGATGCATGTGCTATGGACTATTGACAGAGACTCTGGTTTAAGACAAATCTGAAGCTGTGCAAAATCTGGTTTGACATGGGAGAGTATGGACGCATGAATAAGGTAACTAATTCTTCGATATTTAATTTTTTTTTTCATTTATTCTTATGGTTGTCTCATTTGGGACGAAAGGCTTTGTTGTTGTCGTCGTCTCTTCTTGTGATTTTAGTCACTACTAATGATTTCTATTTCCTGTTTTTACGTTAACAAAAATTGCAGATTCTGAAGGAGCTGCACAGATCCTGCCAGAGAGAAGATGGTAGTGATGACCAGAAAAAGGGTACACAGCTTCTAGAAGTCTATGCTATTGAGATTCAAATGTATACTGAAACAAAAAACAACAAGAAACTCAAGGTTGCACTGTTCTGTTATCTCTATTTTGTTTTAAGTTGAAATTTTTGACCTTTCTAATATTTTATTTTCCCCACCCTCAAAGGAGTAAGAACTGTATAGCAACTATGTATATTTTCTCCTGGTTTTAACGTGGTCCCTTAAATAAGTCGTGGTGATACGTCTCTTCAGTATATAAATATATCTTTTTCAAGCCTTAATTGGAAGAGGTATCTCATCAGCGGATTATAATCGAGACTGTTGTTAATCTTAAGAGGCCTTCGTTTTCAGGAGCTGTACCAGAAGGCTCTTTCGATCAAATCTGCAATTCCTCACCCAAGAATTATGGGAATTATACATGAATGTGGGGGTAAAATGCATATGGCTGAGAGAACATGGGCTGATGCTGCTACGGACTTCTTTGAGGCTTTCAAGAACTATGATGAAGCTGGCAACCCACGCCGCATTCAATGCCTCAAGTACGTATTTGATCAGTTTGAAAATTTTCAAATGACTTCCCCGTTTTGTTGATTTTACACTATGGTCTGTATTTTGATGATTTCAGAAGCTGGTTTCCATCTTTAAAATATATATGTATAGTTCATTATACCTTTTCCATCCTTAAAAAATATGTATATTATTTGTATGTTTATAAGCATCATTCAAGAGTAGTGTCATGTAAATTTGTAGAGTTGACCTTTACGCAAATGCACTTAAACTGGTAAGTAGAATTTGGAATTATCAATATGGTCTTTGAGTGTTTGTATGGATGTTTCTTTTCGTATGAAATAGAAGTGGTGGGCGCTCCCCACTGATTTCAAAAAACAAAATTATCAATATGGCTTACTGGGTTGCAACTACCATGAAATTAACTTCGGATTTATGGATGTTTCTTTTGTGGTACTTCAGATACTTGGTTCTAGCAAACATGTTAATGCAGTCTGAAGTGAATCCCTTCGATGGCCAAGAGGCAAAGCCGTAAGATATTCTAACATGTTCTTTAGATTTTTTCCCTAGCAACCTTATGCTTTGAATTTCATATCTACCATTTCTGGGCTGACTCTTCTCTTTCGCAACTGGCTAACCCTTTTGTTTATTTTTTTATGCAGTTACAAGAACGATCCTGAGATCTTGGCAATGACGAACCTGATAGCAGCTTTTCAGAAGAATGACATTATTGAATTTGAGAAGATTTTGAAGGTTTGTTTGTTTCCTGGATATAAATGTTATCTTGTTGTTAGTGAATGGAATCTTAAGTTGATTTTGGATGCTATCAGAGTAACAGAAGAACAATCATGGATGATCCTTTCATCCGCAATTATATTGAAGATCTGTTGAGAAACATCAGGACTCAGGTCTTGCTCAAGTTGATCAAACCGTACACCAGGATCCGAATTCCTTTTATTTCAAAGGTAAATAAAAATTATTTTCTTCTACTCCTCTTTTACTTGGCAAAAATACCAAGTTGCTGTTCAAAAAGGAAATTTAGTTTTACCATTCTTGTTAGATCTTTTTTTTAATATGTGTGTGTGTGTGAGGGCTTCCTTTAGCCCCGATATTTATTATTTTTCAAATACCTCTAGTGGGAATTGAACCCAAGTCTTTATGTAGAGGCCCACCACCATCTCCGCGGGCTCGCAGTTTGCCATTCCCTATTTGTGCATGCTTATAAGCAGTTACAAGTCTTTTTGTGTAGACCACCTTAATTTAAGCTTAGTTTCTTGTATAATGTTTTAACAAGATTAAAAATGTGTTTAGGAACTAAATGTGCCGGAGAAGGATGTTGAGCAGCTCTTGGTCTCATTGATCCTTGATAACAAGATCCAGGGTCACATTGATCAGGTTAACAAGCTCTTGGAACGTGGTGACAGGTAATTGCTTTATATTTTAATGTGTTTATGCTTTATTAATTTGGTTTGGTTCTTGTGTCATGATTCAATTCATACATTCGTAACTTATATGGCTTAAATTTTAGGTCTAAGGGTATGAGGAAGTATACTGCAATAGAGAAGTGGAATACCCAGCTTAAGTCTCTACACCAAACAATTTCAAACAGAGTATGCTGAGAGCTGCTGCGGTGGTATAAAAAAATAGATTTATGGTAGTTTGCAAGCTTGCATTCTGTTGTGGTACAAAAGAAGGCGAGGCTGGAGTTTTCTTCACATTTTGGTTGTTTATTGTGGCAACTATTAGTGTCCCAGTTTTATTAGCTTGGTTGACATGAATGTTGTCTTATAGTTCAGGGATGGTGGTGCAGTGGTGCTTCCTTTTTGATACAATCTATGTCAAGTTTTGATGAATTTGCAAATATTTGCCTCAACCCTCAAGTCTCCTGGTAACAATTGCTTTTTGGTACTGTTTTAGATGTTATATCCTCGAGATATGAATGGAATTTTCTAAATTTTAGAACTTTTAGTTCAGGTGGTCCTGTTAACTCAAATCTTGTGGCATAGTTCTTTATATATCTTTTGATATACCACAGTTGCTATAATATTGGTCATTACACCTGTCATTCCAAGTTGTCATCCCATAAGGATCCAGACTGTTTTTGTTCCAAAAAATGTGCATTTATGATAGTGTATGGATATTTCTTCAAGAACGAAATTATTTTTGGTTGTATTATTTCACCTGTACTTTCTTCGTATCATTTTGGGGCTATTTGATCACGACAGTGCGTCCCCTCGCCAAAGATATTGCTATATCCTTTGAGGTAGTTCAGTTGCTATATATTATATAAGATCATACACCTGTCAATCCAAGCTGTCTCTCCGCAAGCCAAAACTGTCTTGGTTCGCAGAGAAATTGTGCATTTGTGGTACGTTTATAATTTCGAAAGAATATTCGTAATTTGATTATTGTACTTTATAATTATCTTATGTCCCATCCAACCATAGTAGTTGAATCATAAAATATATCGTGTATTGGTGAATTTTGTATTGTATCATATATCGTATTGTGTTGTTAAAATATGCTAAGTTATTTTTGAAATAACAAAAATTTATAGTAATTAGTATTTAGCAAAAAAATCTAAATAACTAAAAAATTATTGTAATTTTAAATATATTTATAAGTATCAATTGATATTGATGTAAATTTCTTGCATATTAAGATATTTACATGAATATCAATCTTTACTTTTGATAAGCAACAAATAATTTAGTGTTATGTTCTAGTAAGTCACAAAATGACATATTTGCTAACAAAAGAAGCTATGTTTCCTATCATCATATCACTAGCATCATTATCATCAATCATTGTCGTCGAGGTGGTTGGAAAATGACAACTCACCTTTTGATTTCACTACTTGCATCGAACTGGAAACTATATATCTCTTGTCCTTTAACTTGTATCGAATCGTAAGATACACATTGCGTATCGTAAGATACTAACATCTAAACATCCAACTATTATTTTTTGTCTACAATGCGTCCCCTGTCCCAAAATTATAACAAAATAGAATCAGAGTTAAAAAAATGCATGTAAATGGGCTCGTCTTTGTTTCTTGACTGAATTCCAGCCGTAAGTGTTAGTGCGCTGGATGTGCGCACGGTTGTTGAATCCAAATTCGCTCTATAATTGGGCCGCACATGGTGTTACCATTTACCAAAGAAACCAATTTTGTCATTTGGCAATTACACCTTTCACTCACTAAATTTTTCTTACCATCAAATCAGCTTTAGATAATGATCTCCCACTATTAATCTTAACTAATGCATGATACAAATAAGAATCAGTACTTAGTTAAATGGCTCCGAGTAACATTTCAGAATATGTGGGTTCCAAATTCAGTAAGTAAAACTATTATGAAAAAATTTAGGTCACATCTGAATTAGATTTGAGTGGCAAAGATTCTCATTTCTATCTCAAAAAAAATTTATAATCTAGACGCTTTAGTTCAAATCTTTTATTATTTTATCTTGTTTTTATTAATGAAGTGTTTGAAAATTGGAGAAAAATAACACACTAAAATAGTTAATTATTTAAATTTGGATAAATCTTATGTAAAATAAACTCAAACAATTATGAAGTTGGAATACAATTACACAAGTAGTTATATCAAGTAGATTAAATATATATATCAATTAGTAAGTAGTCCGTTTGATCGGAGCCATGTAATCTGAAATGGAGAGCCCGGATCTACCTGGAATGTGGAATAAATTCCAGAGAAGACGATCCTTTGAACCGCTGGGACAGGTTACACTAATGTCGTGTCTCCAGCCAATCAGAAACGCCAGCTTGTATTACGTGGCATTTCAGTACATTTTTTGGTCAACGGTTACTCGTGTGTTTCCGCGTTCAAACCGCGTGCGAGAATTTTTACCATTCACTGCTCCCTCTTTTTACTGCTTTTCATCTCTACTGTAAAATTGAAAAGATTAAATGACAGGAATAGACCTCGCGGTCTTCGCTGTATCGAACGTGTTTTACCGATAAGTACATTTAACTAAACAAAGAGGGGTACTTCTGTCTTTTCACAATAGAGAACCCCTTAAAAGGGAATAACCAGGTCTGGAGAGAGTGCGTTTGTACCCCCTTCTCTCTTTTCCATTACTAGTAGATTCTTTCTTCTCTTTTCCTATTTTGTGCTTATCTTCTCGTTTTAGAAAAGAATCAATGGCGGATCAACTCACCGACGATCAGATCGCCGAGTTCAAGGAAGCCTTCAGCTTATTCGACAAGGACGGAGATGGTTAGATCACGCTCTCTTTCTCCTTTTTTGTTTTGATTATTAGTTCTTGTTATGCTTGGTGATTCTGTGGTTGCTTCTTCGAATTAAGTTGATAATGGGGTAGATTTATATATAGATCCAGTGAATATCATGCAGTATCGGTACAACTGTGTCGATTTGAGTAGAAATTGAAATGATATATGAATGAAATAGCTACATCTGCCTTGTTGCGATAGCTTAAAGTAGACAACGATCAGATCTTTTATTTTGATTTCGCACGGATCTGCTTTCTGTATCTAATTTCCCAATTATATGTATTTTTTGACCCAGAAGTGGGGATTTCCATCTATTTCATTAAAATATAAACTTGTCTTACAGAAACTAAGCTAAACTAATATCTAAAATTAAACTAAATCTACCCTAATCTCTACTAGTGAAATCTACTCTAATCGAGTATTTAGCTAAACTAATATCAAATATTACAACCATAGTATTAAATTGTCATCATCTCATCATCTCAAAATGCACTACTTAAAACATTCACAAAAGAACATAACATTGTTTCTCTCTCTCACCGATCAATTACATCACTAAAAAGAAACAATCAAATATTCCTTCTAAATCTTCAAGGACTGGGATTGGGATCGAAAGGGAATGGAGAATGCCTTTTTTCTCCCGGTGGAACCTCCATGCCAGTCAAATACACCTTTTTATGAACAATTTCAATGTCAGAAACCTCTTCATCATCAATTTCATTGAGGTTCCAACCAGAGTATCCAGAGCTTGAGTCTGTTCCTGATCCTAAAAAGTCCCAATGATATGTATTACTTTGCTTAGTTAGGGTTTGAATCATGCTGCTCAAAATGTAGCTATTTGATTTAGGCTTGCTGCCTGTTTTCATGACTGAACACTTCATTATTTTAAAGCTAGTCTGATATAATCACTGTATTTTGATAATATATGAACCTTCTGTAGCAAATTGAAATCAACTTCATTTCTGATTGTAAGGATATCTCCTTTATACAGTACAAATTATCTTGAATCTATAGATTTGGTTGTTGGTATTGAATTGCATCAATACTTTGCAGTAGATCCATTTATCTTGCATTTTCTTTTTTGAGGTGGCTAGCTGAATCTGTTCTTCATTTATTACCTTCATCTCCTAAATTCTAGAAATAGCTATAATAAAAATTATTAATGGACTTTTGTCTGTAGTAATAATGAAGTAGCCTTTGTACCTGGATTGTTATTATAGTTTAAAGAAGTAACTTCTACATTATAATGCACATGGTAAATGTGAAATAATTTAGAATACTGTTTACCTGAAGTAATGTAACTTGATCAGAAGTACTTTGATCCATCTGCTGACAAACTAATGACAAATTTATTTGTGTTTCTGGACAGGTTGCATCACCACCAAGGAGTTGGGAACTGTGATGAGGTCCCTCGGTCAGAACCCGACCGAGGCTGAGCTTCAGGACATGATCAATGAGGTCGATGCTGACGGCAACGGCACAATTGACTTCCCTGAGTTTCTCAACTTGATGGCTCGCAAGATGAAGGACACCGACTCTGAGGAGGAGCTCAAGGAGGCATTCCGCGTCTTCGACAAGGACCAGAACGGTTTCATCTCTGCTGCTGAGCTGCGCCATGTCATGACTAACCTCGGTGAGAAGCTCACTGACGAGGAGGTCGATGAGATGATCCGCGAGGCTGACGTGGACGGTGACGGCCAGATCAACTATGAGGAGTTCGTCAAAGTCATGATGGCTAAGTGATTCAGTTTTTCTTTTGTTAAGTTTTGTGTGATTTCAAGTAATAATTGGTATGTTAGTTTTGTTATGTATATCAATTGATGGGTACTACCTTGCTTGTTTCCTCCCCGCCTAAGAAATTCAGATTTTTTGTTCCATCTATTTTCTTTTGGATTTGTTCTTGGAGTAGCAGTTGATGAGAACTTCCTTCTTGTGATAGCCAAGTTGATTTTTTTGTTTACTAGATGGCTTTAGTTGATTTTTTTACAAGTTAATTTGCTAGTCTTAACTGCATGGTTTTGGTATAGTGTTTTGTCTCTAATAATCTCTACATGTTGCATAATTGTGTTTCAAATCAACTTGAATTTGTAAATTTTGGGTAGCAGTAATCCTAGTTCAATAATAGCGAAACGCGTTTCACTTGAGAGCTTGGGTAACAGTGACATGATTTGAAGACAGTGAGATACTGAGGTTAGATTTGATAAAAAGGGCAATCTGTTTTTAATTGGTCGCTTGGATTAATTCTCTTATTGGAGACTCCAATAGACTTTGTTCTCTGTAGGTTGTGTTCCAAAGGAAGGCTGCCTTGTAATTAGAAATCATGATTTCTTTTGTTCAGACTGAAGTTCGTCTCGCTCATAATTAGAAATCATGATCTCTAGTACCCCAACTAGAAAATATAGTTCGGAGAACAAAAGAAAACCGTATATTGGGTAAAATTAAACAAATATCAGGGTAAAAAGAAAACAAGTAAGACCAATTGGAGAAGTTTTTGAAGAAAATATAATTATAGATATTACTTGGCACATGGGAGTGAAAATCCTAATCTCATACGAATTTGAGTAGCAAATTATTGTCAAAATCTATAGCATTTGAAATAAAAAGCGCTGACCTTTTAAGAAAGACATGGTCCTCTTTTACCAAGAATAAAACCATAAAATAAAGGGGTGGCGGTGGCAACAATAGATTATCTGGTAATGCAAATAATCCCATAACAGAAAACATTTTGCTTTCGTTCGCCTAGTATTATCTGGTAATGCAAACAGAAAAACTCTGGAGGCAAAAATAAGTCGGAAATTAAGCTACTTCTGGATCAATTCTCATGAAGTCTCTGTGCATTTATCTCGAGGGCCCATCGTAAAATATTCTTCAGGGTCCATCTTGACAGTTGACACTTATCTAAAGGCCCATCCAGAAATCTTCCAGGCCCATCTTGAGATCCACCCGGAGGTTCATTGTTAGGCCCATCTGGGACTTCATTACAGATCCAGCAACTTCCACGACCAGGATATTTCGTTTCTCACTATCACTATCAGGCACCTTGAGGCTTGAGGTCAGAGCAGTATCTATGAGACTATGACACAGAAAAATCCGGCCTGTTAAACTTTGTTATGGGCCTAATTCGTCCAGGCCTAAAGAATCTTATCCGACCAAAAGTACAAGCCCAACATTTAAGGGGCCGAACCGTCGAATATAATTTAATTCAATATACAAACAGACCAGCTCAAGAGACATAACTAAATCTTTTCAACTATTAACAACTTTATTTGCAAACAGCCTGTTTCATTTTGCAAGTCCATAACATGCTTTCCAAATCTAGAATATTTATATACAATTTCAGACTCCATCTTTTCCGCTAAAAAAATAGAAGAAAAAAAGTAAGTACAATACTAAAAGCTACAGAATAATTGTAATAAATAATAATCCCCTTCTTTGAAAATTTATTAGCTCATCTCTTTTGTTAGGTACTTAACTCTGATACCTCCGTAAACTATTTAATCAATGTCTGAACACGTACATACAAATCTTTCAATTCAACATTTAAAATTAAACTATTCCATTTAGGTACTGACAACTTCAAACCAGAAACTTTGGCATTCACATCACAAAATTCCAAATCATGAATTCAATGACCGAATTTTGCGGAGAAATATATCTATGTATCTATCATTCTATCTTCTCTCTCTGCTCTTGCACATGAGAAAACAAAAGGTAGGTTAACATGTGGCACACCTTCGTGCTGTAATTAAACCGACCACATGTGGTGGAAAGGTTTTTGATTGAAAGTGGATTTCAAGTGCTATTTTTAGTACTAGTGTTATGATTTCACTGTTCTATTCTTTTTTCTAAAGGAACATTCTGTTTTCACGTGGGCATGTCCGTAAAATCTGGTAAACTAAGTGGATATTATCTGGAAATGTAAGATGAAGAATAAAAAATGAGCTGTGTA
>CAXKVX010005171.1:0-90384 GCA_964058865.1 Eleocharis quinqueflora
ACAACGAAGAAGCACAGATACCTATCTAAGTGTTTCATGTTCGAGTACTTAATTAATGGGTGATAACCATTAAAAAAAACACCACAAAGTATCTTACCATATTGCGAGAAGAGTTTCTTCTCTGAGTACTTAATTTATTAATGATAACCATTAAAGAAAAGACTACAAAGCGTCAAATTCTACTAAGAAGTGTTTCTGATCACAGTACTTCATTTGTGAGTGTTAACCTTTCAAGAACACTCTACAAAGCATCATATATTACCACGAAAGAGTTTCTTCTCCAAGTGCCTCATTTTAGTGTTGTAACCATTCATTAAAACACAACGAAGAAGCACAGATACCTATCTAAGTGTTTCATGTCCGAGTATTAAATTTATGAGGGATTTCGATCAGGTTACTTAATTTATGGGTGATAACGATTAAATAAAGCATCACAAAGCATCTTACCATATTCTGAGAAGTGTTTGTTATCTGAGTACTTCATTAATGGGTGGTAACCATTAAAGAAAACAACACAAAGCATCATATCCTACTAAGAAGTGTTTCTGATCGTAGTACTTCATTTGTGAGTGGTAACCTTTCAAAACACTCTACAAAACATCATATATTACCACGAGAAGAGTTTCTTCTACGAATCCTTCATTTAAGTGTTGTAACCATTCACTAAAACACACGAAGAAGCATCAAGTACCACTCTAAGTGCTTCATGTACGAGTACTAAATTTATGAGTGATTCTGATCAGAATACTTCATTTATGGGTGATAACCATTAAATAAAGCATCACAAAGCATCTTACCCTATTCCGGAAAGTGTTTATTTTCTGAGTACTTCATTTATGGTTGATAACCATTAAAGAAAATAACACAATGCATCATATTCTACTAAGAAGTGTATATGATCATAGTACTTCATTTGTGAGTGGTAACGATTGAAGAACACTCTACAAATCATTATATATTTCCACGAGAAGAGTTTTCTTCTCCGAGTACTTCATTTATGTGTTGTAACCATTCAATAAAACACAACGAAGAAGCATAGATACCTATCGAAGTGTTTCATGTTCGAGTACTTAATTAATGGGTGATAACCATTAAAAAAAACACCACAAAGTATCTTACCATATTGCGAGAAGAGTTTCTTCTCTGAGTACTTAATTTATTAATGATAACCATTAAAGAAAAGACTACAAAGCGTCAAATTCTACTAAGAAGTGTTTCTGATCACAGTACTTCATTTGTGAGTGTTAACCTTTCAAGAACACTCTACAAAGCATCATATATTACCACGAAAGAGTTTCTTCTCCAAGTGCCTCATTTTAGTGTTGTAACCATTCATTAAAACACAACGAAGAAGCACAGATACCTATCTAAGTGTTTCATGTCCGAGTATTAAATTTATGAGGGATTTCGATCAGGTTACTTAATTTATTGGTGATAACGATTAAATAAAGCATCACAAAGCATCTTACCATATTCTGAGAAGTGTTTATTATCTGAGTACTTCATTAATGGGTGGTAACCATTAAAGAATACAACACAAAGCATCATATCCTACTAATAAGTGTTTCTGATCGTAGTACTTTATTTGTGATTGGTAACCTTTCAAAACACTATACAAAGCAACATATATTACCACGAGAAGAGTATCTTCTCCGAATCCTTCATTTAAGTGTTGTAACCATTCACTAAAACACAACGAAGAAGCACAGATACGTATCTAAGTGTTTCATGTCCGAGTATAAAATTTATGAGGGATTTCGATCAGGTTACTTAATTTATGGGTGATAACGATTAAATAAAGCATCACAAAGCATCTTACCATATTCTGAGAAGTGTTTGTTATCTGAGTACTTCATTAATGGGTGGTAACCATTAAAGAATACAATACAAAGCATCATATCCTACTAAGAAGTGTTTCTGATTGTAGTACTTTATTTGTGATTGGTAACCTTTCAAAACACTATACAAAGCAACATATATTACCACGAGAAGAGTATCTTCTCCGAATCCTTCATTTAAGTGTTGTAACCATTCACTAAAACACACGAAGAAGCATCAAGTACCAATCTAAGTGTTTCATGTACGAGTACTAAATTTATGAGTGATTCTGATCAGAGTACTTCATTTATGGGTGATAACCATTAAATAAAGCATCACAAAGCATCTTATCCTATTCCGGAAAGTGTTTATTATCTGAGTACTTCATTTATGGTTGATAACCATTAAAGAAAATAACACAATGCATCATATTCTACTAAGAAGTGTTTATGATCATAGTACTTCATTTGTGAGTGGTAACCATTGAAGAACACTCTACAAAGCATTATATATTTCCACGAGAAGAGTTTTCTTCTCCGAGTACTTCATTTATGTGTTGTAACCATTCAATAAAACACAACGAAGAAGCATAGATACCTATCGAAGTGTTTCATGTTCGAGTACTTAATTAATGGGTGATAACCATTAAAAAAAACACCATAAAGTATCTTACCATATTGCGAGAAGAGTTTCTTCTCTGAGTACTTAATTTATTAATGATAACCATTAAAGAAAAGACTACAAAGCGTCAAATTCTACTAAGAAGTGTTTCTGATCACAGTACTTCATTTGTGAGTGGTAACCATTCAAGAACACTCTACAAAGCATCATATATTACCACGAAAGAGTTTCTTTTCCAAGTACCTCATTTCAGTGTTGTAACCATTCATTAAAACACAACGAAGAAGCACAGATACCTATCTAAGTGTTTCATGTCCGAGTATTGAATTTATGAGGGATTTCGATCAGGTTACTTAATTTATGGGTGATAACGATTAAATAAAGCATCACAAAGCATCTTACCATATTCTGAGAAGTGTTTGTTATCTGAGTACATCATTAATGGGTGGTAACCATTAAAGAATACAACACAAAGCATCATATCCTACTAAGAAGTGTTTCTGATCGTAGTACTTTATTTGTGAGTGGTAACCTTTCAAAACACTATACCACGAGAAGAGTTTCTTCTCCGAATTCTTCATTTATGTGTTGTAACCATTCACTGAAACACACGAAGAAGCATCAAGTACCACTCTAAGTGCTTCCTGTACGAGTACTAAATTTATGAGTGATTCTGATCAGAGTACTTCATTTATGGGTGATAACCATTAAATAAAGCATCACAAAGCATCTTACCCTATTCCGGAAAGTGTTTATTATCTGAGTACTTCATTTATGGTTGATAACCATTAAAGAAAATAACACAATGCATCATATTCTACTAAGAAGTGTTTATGATCATAGTACTTCATTTGTGAGTGGTAACCATTGAAGAACACTCTACAAAGCATTATATATTTCCACGAGAAGAATTTTCTTCTTCGAGTACTTCATTTATGTGTTGTAACCATTCAATAAAACACAACGAAGAAGCATAGATACCTATCGAAGTGTTTCATGTTCGAGTACTTAATTAATGGGTGATAACCATTAAATAAAACACGACAAAGTATCTTACCATATTGCGAGAAGAGTTTCTTCTCTGAGTACTTAATTTATTAATGATAAACATTAAAGAAAAGACTACAAAGCGTCAAATTCTACTAAGAAGTGTTTCTGATCACAGTACTTCATTTGTGAGTGGTAACCTTTCAAGAACACTCTACAAAGCATCATATATTACCACGAAAGAGTTTCTTCTCCAAGTAACTCATTTCAGTGTTGTAACCATTCATTAAAACACAACGAAGAAGCACAGATACCTATCTAAGTGTTTCATGTCCGAGTATTGAATTTATGAGGGATTTCGATCAGGTTACTTAATTTATTGGTGATAACGATTAAATAAAGCATCACAAAGCATCTTACCATATTCTGAGAAGTGTTTGTTATCTGAGTACTTCATTATTGGGTGGTAACCATTAAAGAAAACAACACAAAGCATCATATCCTACTAAGAAGTGTTTCTGATCGTAGTACTTCATTTGTGAGTGGTAACCTTTCAAAACACTATACAAAGCAACATATATTACCACGAGAAGAGTATCTTCTCCGAATCCTTCATTTAAGTGTTGTAACCATTCACTAAAACACACGAAGAAGCATCAAGTACCACTCTAAGTGCTTCATGTACGAGTACTAAATTTATGAGTGATTCTGATCAGAGTACTTCATTTATGGGTGATAACCATTAAATAAAGCATCACAAAGCATCTTACTCTATTCCGGAAAGTGTTTATTATCTGAGTACTTCATTTATGGTTGATAACCATTAAAGAAAATAACACAATGCATCATATTCTACTAAGAAGTGTATATGATCATAGTACTTCATTTGTGAGTGGTAACGATTGAAGAACACTCTACAAATCATTATATATTTCCACGAGAAGAGTTTTCTTCTCCGAGTACTTCATTTATGTGTTGTAACCATTCAATAAAACACAACGAAGAAGCATAGATACCTATCGAAGTGTTTCATGTTCGAGTACTTAATTAATGGGTGATAACCATTAAAAAAAACACCACAAAGTATCTTACCATATTGCGAGAAGAGTTTCTTCTCTGAGTACTTAATTTATTAATGATAACCATTAAAGAAAAGACTACAAAGCGTCAAATTCTACTAAGAAGTGTTTCTGATCACAGTACTTCATTTGTTAGTGGTAACCTTTCAAGAACACTCTACAAAGCATCATATATTACCACGAAAGAGTTTCTTTTCCAAGTACCTCATTTCAGTGTTGTAACCATTCATTAAAACACAACGAAGAAGCACAGATACCTATCTAAGTGTTTCATGTTCGAGTACTTAATTAATGGGTGATAACCATTAAAAAAAACACCACAAAGTATCTTACCATATTGCGAGAAGAGTTTCTTCTCTGAGTACTTAATTTATTAATGATAACCATTAAAGAAAAGACTACAAAGCGTCAAATTCTACTAAGAAGTGTTTCTGATCACAGTACTTCATTTGTGAGTGTTAACCTTTCAAGAACACTCTACAAAGCATCATATATTACCACGAAAGAGTTTCTTCTCCAAGTGCCTCATTTTAGTGTTGTAACCATTCATTAAAACACAACGAAGAAGCACAGATACCTATCTAAGTGTTTCATGTCCGAGTATTAAATTTATGAGGGATTTCGATCAGGTTACTTAATTTATGGGTGATAACGATTAAATAAAGCATCACAAAGCATCTTACCATATTCTGAGAAGTGTTTGTTATCTGAGTACTTCATTAATGGGTGGTAACCATTAAAGAAAACAACACAAAGCATCATATCCTACTAAGAAGTGTTTCTGATCGTAGTACTTCATTTGTGAGTGGTAACCTTTCAAAACACTCTACAAAACATCATATATTACCACGAGAAGAGTTTCTTCTACGAATCCTTCATTTAAGTGTTGTAACCATTCACTAAAACACACGAAGAAGCATCAAGTACCACTCTAAGTGCTTCATGTACGAGTACTAAATTTATGAGTGATTCTGATCAGAATACTTCATTTATGGGTGATAACCATTAAATAAAGCATCACAAAGCATCTTACCCTATTCCGGAAAGTGTTTATTTTCTGAGTACTTCATTTATGGTTGATAACCATTAAAAAAAAAACACAATGCATCATATTCTACTAAGAAGTGTTTATGATCATAGTACTTCAGTTGTGAGTGGTAACCATTCAAGAACACTCTACAAAGCATTATATATTTCCACGAGAAGAGTTTTCTTCTCCGAGTACTTCATTTAAGTGTTGTAACCATTAATTAAAACACAACGAAGAAGCATAGATACCTATCGAAGTGTTTCATGTTCGAGTACTTAATTAATGGGTGATAACCATTAAATAAAACACCACAAAGTATCTTACCATATTGCGAGAAGAGTTTCTTCTCTGAGTACTTAATTTATTAATGATAACCATTAATAAAAAGACTACAAAGCGTCAAATTCTACTAACAAGTGTTTCTGATCACAGTACTTCATTTGTTAGTGGTAACCTTTCAAGAACACTCTACAAAACATCATATATTACCACGAAAGAGTTTCTTCTCCAAGTACCTCATTTTAGTGTTGTAACCATTCATTAAAACACAACGAAGAAGCACAGATACCTATCTAAGTGTTTCATGTAAGAGTATCAAATTTATGAGGGATTTCGATCAGGTTACTTAATTTATGGGTGATAACGATTAAATAAAGCATCACAAAGCATCTTACCATATTCTGAGAAGTGTTTGTTATCTGAGTACTTCATTAATGGGTGGTAACCATTAAAGAATACAACACAAAGCATCATATCCTACTAATAAGTGTTTCTGATCGTAGTACTTTATTTGTGAGTGGTAACCTTTCAAAACACTATACAAAGCAACATATATTACCACGAGAAGAGTATCTTCTCCGAATCCTTCATTTAAGTGTTGTAACCATTCACTAAAACACAACGAAGAAGCACAGATACGTATCTAAGTGTTTCATGTCCGAGTATAAAATTTATGAGGGATTTCGATCAGGTTACTTAATTTATGGGTGATAACGATTAAATAAAGCATCACAAAGCATCTTACCATATTCTGAGAAGTGTTTGTTATCTGAGTACTTCATTAATGGGTGGTAACCATTAAAGAATACAATACAAAGCATCATATCCTACTAAGAAGTGTTTCTGATTGTAGTACTTTATTTGTGATTGGTAACCTTTCAAAACACTATACAAAGCAACATATATTACCACGAGAAGAGTATCTTCTCCGAATCCTTCATTTAAGTGTTGTAACCATTCACTAAAACACACGAAGAAGCATCAAGTACCAATCTAAGTGTTTCATGTACGAGTACTAAATTTATGAGTGATTCTGATCAGAGTACTTCATTTATGGGTGATAACCATTAAATAAAGCATCACAAAGCATCTTATCCTATTCCGGAAAGTGTTTATTATCTGAGTACTTCATTTATGGTTGATAACCATTAAAGAAAATAACACAATGCATCATATTCTACTAAGAAGTGTTTATGATCATAGTACTTCATTTGTGAGTGGTAACCATTGAAGAACACTCTACAAAGCATTATATATTTCCACGAGAAGAGTTTTCTTCTCCGAGTACTTCATTTATGTGTTGTAACCATTCAATAAAACACAACGAAGAAGCATAGATACCTATCGAAGTGTTTCATGTTCGAGTACTTAATTAATGGGTGATAACCATTAAAAAAAACACCATAAAGTATCTTACCATATTGCGAGAAGAGTTTCTTCTCTGAGTACTTAATTTATTAATGATAACCATTAAAGAAAAGACTACAAAGCGTCAAATTCTACTAAGAAGTGTTTCTGATCACAGTACTTCATTTGTGAGTGGTAACCATTCAAGAACACTCTACAAAGCATCATATATTACCACGAAAGAGTTTCTTTTCCAAGTACCTCATTTCAGTGTTGTAACCATTCATTAAAACACAACGAAGAAGCACAGATACCTATCTAAGTGTTTCATGTCCGAGTATTGAATTTATGAGGGATTTCGATCAGGTTACTTAATTTATGGGTGATAACGATTAAATAAAGCATCACAAAGCATCTTACCATATTCTGAGAAGTGTTTGTTATCTGAGTACATCATTAATGGGTGGTAACCATTAAAGAATACAACACAAAGCATCATATCCTACTAAGAAGTGTTTCTGATCGTAGTACTTTATTTGTGAGTGGTAACCTTTCAAAACACTATACCACGAGAAGAGTTTCTTCTCCGAATTCTTCATTTATGTGTTGTAACCATTCACTGAAACACACGAAGAAGCATCAAGTACCACTCTAAGTGCTTCCTGTACGAGTACTAAATTTATGAGTGATTCTGATCAGAGTACTTCATTTATGGGTGATAACCATTAAATAAAGCATCACAAAGCATCTTACCCTATTCCGGAAAGTGTTTATTATCTGAGTACTTCATTTATGGTTGATAACCATTAAAGAAAATAACACAATGCATCATATTCTACTAAGAAGTGTTTATGATCATAGTACTTCATTTGTGAGTGGTAACCATTGAAGAACACTCTACAAAGCATTATATATTTCCACGAGAAGAATTTTCTTCTTCGAGTACTTCATTTATGTGTTGTAACCATTCAATAAAACACAACGAAGAAGCATAGATACCTATCGAAGTGTTTCATGTTCGAGTACTTAATTAATGGGTGATAACCATTAAATAAAACACGACAAAGTATCTTACCATATTGCGAGAAGAGTTTCTTCTCTGAGTACTTAATTTATTAATGATAAACATTAAAGAAAAGACTACAAAGCGTCAAATTCTACTAAGAAGTGTTTCTGATCACAGTACTTCATTTGTGAGTGGTAACCTTTCAAGAACACTCTACAAAGCATCATATATTACCACGAAAGAGTTTCTTCTCCAAGTAACTCATTTCAGTGTTGTAACCATTCATTAAAACACAACGAAGAAGCACAGATACCTATCTAAGTGTTTCATGTCCGAGTATTGAATTTATGAGGGATTTCGATCAGGTTACTTAATTTATTGGTGATAACGATTAAATAAAGCATCACAAAGCATCTTACCATATTCTGAGAAGTGTTTGTTATCTGAGTACTTCATTATTGGGTGGTAACCATTAAAGAAAACAACACAAAGCATCATATCCTACTAAGAAGTGTTTCTGATCGTAGTACTTCATTTGTGAGTGGTAACCTTTCAAAACACTATACAAAGCAACATATATTACCACGAGAAGAGTATCTTCTCCGAATCCTTCATTTAAGTGTTGTAACCATTCACTAAAACACACGAAGAAGCATCAAGTACCACTCTAAGTGCTTCATGTACGAGTACTAAATTTATGAGTGATTCTGATCAGAGTACTTCATTTATGGGTGATAACCATTAAATAAAGCATCACAAAGCATCTTACTCTATTCCGGAAAGTGTTTATTATCTGAGTACTTCATTTATGGTTGATAACCATTAAAGAAAATAACACAATGCATCATATTCTACTAAGAAGTGTATATGATCATAGTACTTCATTTGTGAGTGGTAACGATTGAAGAACACTCTACAAATCATTATATATTTCCACGAGAAGAGTTTTCTTCTCCGAGTACTTCATTTATGTGTTGTAACCATTCAATAAAACACAACGAAGAAGCATAGATACCTATCGAAGTGTTTCATGTTCGAGTACTTAATTAATGGGTGATAACCATTAAAAAAAACACCACAAAGTATCTTACCATATTGCGAGAAGAGTTTCTTCTCTGAGTACTTAATTTATTAATGATAACCATTAAAGAAAAGACTACAAAGCGTCAAATTCTACTAAGAAGTGTTTCTGATCACAGTACTTCATTTGTTAGTGGTAACCTTTCAAGAACACTCTACAAAGCATCATATATTACCACGAAAGAGTTTCTTTTCCAAGTACCTCATTTCAGTGTTGTAACCATTCATTAAAACACAACGAAGAAGCACAGATACCTATCTAAGTGTTTCATGTTCGAGTACTTAATTAATGGGTGATAACCATTAAAAAAAACACCACAAAGTATCTTACCATATTGCGAGAAGAGTTTCTTCTCTGAGTACTTAATTTATTAATGATAACCATTAAAGAAAAGACTACAAAGCGTCAAATTCTACTAAGAAGTGTTTCTGATCACAGTACTTCATTTGTGAGTGTTAACCTTTCAAGAACACTCTACAAAGCATCATATATTACCACGAAAGAGTTTCTTCTCCAAGTGCCTCATTTTAGTGTTGTAACCATTCATTAAAACACAACGAAGAAGCACAGATACCTATCTAAGTGTTTCATGTCCGAGTATTAAATTTATGAGGGATTTCGATCAGGTTACTTAATTTATGGGTGATAACGATTAAATAAAGCATCACAAAGCATCTTACCATATTCTGAGAAGTGTTTGTTATCTGAGTACTTCATTAATGGGTGGTAACCATTAAAGAAAACAACACAAAGCATCATATCCTACTAAGAAGTGTTTCTGATCGTAGTACTTCATTTGTGAGTGGTAACCTTTCAAAACACTCTACAAAACATCATATATTACCACGAGAAGAGTTTCTTCTACGAATCCTTCATTTAAGTGTTGTAACCATTCACTAAAACACACGAAGAAGCATCAAGTACCACTCTAAGTGCTTCATGTACGAGTACTAAATTTATGAGTGATTCTGATCAGAATACTTCATTTATGGGTGATAACCATTAAATAAAGCATCACAAAGCATCTTACCCTATTCCGGAAAGTGTTTATTTTCTGAGTACTTCATTTATGGTTGATAACCATTAAAAAAAAAACACAATGCATCATATTCTACTAAGAAGTGTTTATGATCATAGTACTTCAGTTGTGAGTGGTAACCATTCAAGAACACTCTACAAAGCATTATATATTTCCACGAGAAGAGTTTTCTTCTCCGAGTACTTCATTTAAGTGTTGTAACCATTAATTAAAACACAACGAAGAAGCATAGATACCTATCGAAGTGTTTCATGTTCGAGTACTTAATTAATGGGTGATAACCATTAAATAAAACACCACAAAGTATCTTACCATATTGCGAGAAGAGTTTCTTCTCTGAGTACTTAATTTATTAATGATAACCATTAATAAAAAGACTACAAAGCGTCAAATTCTACTAACAAGTGTTTCTGATCACAGTACTTCATTTGTTAGTGGTAACCTTTCAAGAACACTCTACAAAACATCATATATTACCACGAAAGAGTTTCTTCTCCAAGTACCTCATTTTAGTGTTGTAACCATTCATTAAAACACAACGAAGAAGCACAGATACCTATCTAAGTGTTTCATGTAAGAGTATCAAATTTATGAGGGATTTCGATCAGGTTACTTAATTTATGGGTAATAACGATTAAATAAAGCATCACAAAGCATCTTACCATATTCTGAGAAGTGTTTGTTATCTGAGTACTTCATTAATGGGTGGTAACCATTAAAGAATACAACACAAAGCATCATATCCTACTAAGAAGTGTTTCTGATCGTAGTACTTTATTTGTGAGTGGTAACCTTTCAAAACACTATACAAAGCAACATATATTACCACGAGAAGAGTATCTTCTCCGAATCCTTCATTTAAGTGTTGTAACCATTCACTAAAACACACGAAGAAGCATCAAGTACCACTCTAAGTGCTTCATGTACGAGTACTAAATTTATGAATGATTCTGATCAGAGTACTTCATTTATGGGTGATAACCATTAAATAAAGCATCACAAAGCATCTTACTCTATTCCGGAAAGTGTTTATTATCTGAGTACTTCATTTATGGTTGATAACCATTAAAGAAAATAACACAATGCATCATATTCTACTAAGAAGTGTATATGATCATAGTACTTCATTTGTGAGTGGTAACGATTGAAGAACACTCTACAAAGCATTATATATTTCCACGAGAAGAGTTTTCTTCTCCGAGTACTTCATTTATGTGTTGTAACCATTCAATAAAACACAACGAAGAAGCATAGATACCTATCGAAGTGTTTCATGTTCGAGTACTTAATTAATGGGTGACAATCATTAAAAAAAACACCACAAAGTATCTTACCATATTGCGAGAAGAGTTTCTTCTCTGAGTACTTAATTTATTAATGATAACCATTAAAGAAAAGACTACAAAGCGTCAAATTCTACTAAGAAGTGTTTCTGATCACAGTACTTCATTTGTGAGTGTTAACCTTTCAAGAACACTCTACAAAGCATCATATATTACCACGAAAGAGTTTCTTCTCCAAGTACCTCATTTTAGTGTTGTAACCATTCATTAAAACACAACGAAGAAGCACAGATACCTATCTAAGTGTTTCATGTCCGAGTATTAAATTTATGAGGGATTTCGATCAGGTTACTTAATTTATGGGTGATAACGATTAAATAAAGCATCACAAAGCATCTTACCATATTCTGAGAAGTGTTTGTTATCTGAGTACTTCATTAATGGGTGGTAACCATTAAAGAAAACAACACAAAGCATCATATCCTACTAAGAAGTGTTTCTGATCGTAGTACTTCATTTGTGAGTGGTAACCTTTCAAAACACTCTACAAAACATCATATATTACCACGAGAAGAGTTTCTTCTACGAATCCTTCATTTAAGTGTTGTAACCATTCACTAAAACACACGAAGAAGCATCAAGTACCACTCTAAGTGCTTCATGTACGAGTACTAAATTTATGAGTGATTCTGATCAGAA
This sequence comes from Eleocharis quinqueflora, assembly GCA_964058865.1. Lineage (NCBI taxonomy): Eukaryota > Viridiplantae > Streptophyta > Magnoliopsida > Poales > Cyperaceae > Eleocharis > Eleocharis quinqueflora. The sequence continues at coordinate 12,270 of CAXKVX010005171.1, forward strand.
TACTTCATTTATGGGTGATAACCATTAAATAAAGCATCACAAAGCATCTTACCCTATTCCGGAAAGTGTTTATTTTCTGAGTACTTCATTTATGGTTGATAACCAATAAAAAAAAAACACAATGCATCATATTCTACTAAGAAGTGTTTATGATCATAGTACTTCAGTTGTGAGTGGTAACCATTCAAGAACACTCTACAAAGCATTATATATTTCCACGAGAAGAGTTTTCTTCTCCGAGTACTTCATTTAAGTGTTGTAACCATTAATTAAAACACAACGAAGAAGCATAGATACCTATCGAAGTGTTTCATGTTCGAGTACTTAATTAATGGGTGATAACCATTAAATAAAACACTACAAAGTATCTTACCATATTGCGAGAAGAGTTTCTTCTCTGAGTACTTAATTTATTAATGATAACCATTAATAAAAAGACTACAAAGCGTCAAATTCTACTAACAAGTGTTTCTGATCACAGTACTTCATTTGTTAGTGGTAACCTTTCAAGAACACTCTACAAAACATCATATATTACCACGAAAGAGTTTCTTCTCCAAGTACCTCATTTTAGTGTTGTAACCATTCATTAAAACACAACGAAGAAGCACAGATACCTATCTAAGTGTTTCATGTCCGAGTATCAAATTTATGAGGGATTTCGATCAGGTTACTTAATTTATGGGTAATAACGATTAAATAAAGCATCACAAAGCATCTTACCATATTCTGAGAAGTGTTTGTTATCTGAGTACTTCATTAATGGGTGGTAACCATTAAAGAATACAACACAAAGCATCATATCCTACTAAGAAGTGTTTCTGATCGTAGTACTTTATTTGTGAGTGGTAACCTTTCAAAACACTATACAAAGCAACATATATTACCACGAGAAGAGTATCTTCTCCGAATCCTTCATTTAAGTGTTGTAACCATTCACTAAAACACACGTAGAAGCATCAAGTACCACTCTAAGTGCTTCATGTACGAGTACTAAATTTATGAGTGATTCTGATCAGAGTACTTCATTTATGGGTGATAACCATTAAATAAAGCATCACAAAGCATCTTACTCTATTCCGGAAAGTGTTTATTATCTGAGTACTTCATTTATGGTTGATAACCATTAAAGAAAATAACACAATGCATCATATTCTACTAAGAAGTGTATATGATCATAGTACTTCATTTGTGAGTGGTAACGATTGAAGAACACTCTACAAAGCATTATATATTTCCACGAGAAGAGTTTTCTTCTCCGAGTACTTCATTTATGTGTTGTAACCATTCAATAAAACACAACGAAGAAGCATAGATACCTATCGAAGTGTTTCATGTTCGAGTACTTAATTAATGGGTGATAACCATTAAAAAAAACACCACAAAGTATCTTACCATATTGCGAGAAGAGTTTCTTCTCTGAGTACTTAATTTATTAATGATAACCATTAAAGAAAAGACTACAAAGCGTCAAATTCTACTAAGAAGTGTTTCTGATCACAGTACTTCATTTGTGAGTGTTAACCTTTCAAGAACACTCTACAAAACATCATATATTACCACGAAAGAGTTTCTTCTCCAAGTACCTCATTTTAGTGTTGTAACCATTCATTAAAACACAACGAAGAAGCACAGATACCTATCTAAGTGTTTCATGTCCGAGTATTAAATTTATGAGGGATTTCGATCAGGTTACTTAATTTATGGGTGATAACGATTAAATAAAGCATCACAAAGCATCTTACCATATTCTGAGAAGTGTTTGTTATCTGAGTACTTCATTAATGGGTGGTAACCATTAAAGAAAACAACACAAAGCATCATATCCTACTAAGAAGTGTTTCTGATCGTAGTACTTCATTTGTGAGTGGTAACCTTTCAAAACACTCTACAAAACATCATATATTACCACGAGAAGAGTTTCTTCTACGAATCCTTCATTTAAGTGTTGTAACCATTCACTAAAACACACGAAGAAGCATCAAGTACCACTCTAAGTGCTTCATGTACGAGTACTAAATTTATGAGTGATTCTGATCAGAATACTTCATTTATGGGTGATAACCATTAAATAAAGCATCACAAAGCATCTTACCCTATTCCGGAAAGTGTTTATTTTCTGAGTACTTCATTTATGGTTGATAACCATTAAAAAAAAAACACAATGCATCATATTCTACTAAGAAGTGTTTATGATCATAGTACTTCATTTGTGAGTGGTAACCATTCAAGAACACTCTACAAAGCATTATATATTTCCACGAGAAGAGTTTTCTTCTCCGAGTACTTCATTTAAGTGTTGTAACCATTAATTAAAACACAACGAAGAAGCATAGATACCTATCGAAGTGTTTCATGTTCAAGTACTTAATTAATGGTTGATAACCATTAAATAAAACACCACAAAGTATCTTACCATATTGCGAGAAGAGTTTCTTCTCTGAGTACTTAATTTATTAATGATAACCATTAATAAAAAGACTACAAAGCGTCAAATTCTACTAACAAGTGTTTCTGATCACAGTACTTCATTTGTTAGTGGTAACCTTTCAAGAACACTCTACAAAACATCATATATTACCACGAAAGAGTTTCTTCTCCAAGTACCTCATTTTAGTGTTGTAACCATTCATTAAAACACAACGAAGAAGCACAGATACCTATCTAAGTGTTTCATGTCCGAGTATTAAATTTATGAGGGATTTCGATCAGGTTACTTAATTTATGGGTAATAACGATTAAATAAAGCATCACAAAGCATCTTACCATATTCTGAGAAGTGTTTGTTATCTGAGTACTTCATTAATGGGTGGTAACCATTAAAGAATACAACACAAAGCATCAAATCCTACTAAGAAGTGTTTCTGATCGTAGTACTTTATTTGTGAGTGGTAACCTTTCAAAACACTATACAAAGCAACATATATTACCACGAGAAGAGTATCTTCTCCGAATCCTTCATTTAAGTGTTGTAACCATTCACTAAAACACACGAAGAAGCATCAAGTACCACTCTAAGTGCTTCATGTACGAGTACTAAATTTATGAGTGATTCTGATCAGAGTACTTCATTTATGGGTGATAACCATTAAATAAAGCATCACAAAGCCTCTTACTCTATTCCGGAAAGTGTTTATTATCTGAGTACTTCATTTATGGTTGATAACCATTAAAGAAAATAACACAATGCATCATATTCTACTAAGAAGTGTATATGATCATAGTACTTCATTTGTGAGTGGTAACGATTGAAGAACACTCTACAAAGCATTATATATTTCCACGAGAAGAGTTTTCTTCTCCGAGTACTTCATTTATGTGTTGTAACCATTCAATAAAACACAACGAAGAAGCATAGATACCTATCGAAGTGTTTCATGTTCGAGTACTTAATTAATGGGTGATAACCATTAAAAAAAATACCACAAAGTATCTTACCATATTGCGAGAAGAGTTTCTTCTCTGAGTACTTAATTTATTAATGATAACCATTAAAGAAAAGACTACAAAGCGTCAAATTCTACTAAGAAGTGTTTCTGATCACAGTACTTCATTTGTGAGTGGTAACCTTTCAAGAACACTCTACAAAGCATCATATATTACCACGAAAGAGTTTCTTCTCCAAGTACCTCATTTTAGTGTTGTAACCATTCATTAAAACACAACGAAGAAGCACAGATACCTATCTAAGTGTTTCATGTCCGAGTTTTAAATTTATGAGGGATTTCGATCAGGTTACTTAATTTATGGGTGATAACGATTAAATAAAGCATCACAAAGCATCTTACCATATTCTGAGAAGTGTTTGTTATCTGAGTACTTCATTAATGGGTGGTAACCATTAAAGAATACAACACAAAGCATCATATCCTACTAAGAAGTGTTTCTGATCGTAGTACTTTATTTGTGAGTGGTAACCTTTCAAAACACTATACAAAGCAACATATATTACCACGAGAAGAGTATCTTCTCCGAATCCTTCATTTAAGTGTTGTAACCATTCACTAAAACACACGAAGAAGCATCAAGTACCACTCTAAGTGCTTCATGTACGAGTACTAAATTTATGAGTGATTCTGATCAGAGTACTTCATTTATGGGTGATAACCATTAAATAAAGCATCACAAAGCATCTTACTCTATTCCGGAAAGTGTTTATTATCTGAGTACTTCATTTATGGTTGATAACCATTAAAGAAAATAACACAATGCATCATATTCTACTAAGAAGTGTATATGATCATAGTACTTCATTTGTGAGTGGTAACGATTGAAGAACACTCTACAAAGCATTATATATTTCCACGAGAAGAGTTTTCTTCTCCGAGTACTTCATTTATGTGTTGTAACCATTCAATAAAACACAACGAAGAAGCATAGATACCTATCGAAGTGTTTCATGTTCGAGTACTTAATTAATGGGTGATAACCATTAAAAAAAACACCACAAAGTATCTTACCATATTGCGAGAAGAGTTTCTTCTCTGAGTACTTAATTTATTAATGATAACCATTAAAGAAAAGACTACAAAGCGTCAAATTCTACTAAGAAGTGTTTCTGATCACAGTACTTCATTTGTGAGTGTTAACCTTTCAAGAACACTCTACAAAGCATCATATATTACCACGAAAGAGTTTCTTCTCCAAGTACCTCATTTTAGTGTTGTAACCATTCATTAAAACACAACGAAGAAGCACAGATACCTATCTAAGTGTTTCATGTCCGAGTATTAAATTTATGAGGGATTTCGATCAGGTTACTTAATTTATGGGTGATAACGATTAAATAAAGCATCACAAAGCATCTTACCATATTCTGAGAAGTGTTTGTTATCTGAGTACTTCATTAATGGGTGGTAACCATTAAAGAAAACAACACAAAGCATCATATCCTACTAAGAAGTGTTTCTGATCGTAGTACTTCATTTGTGAGTGGTAACCTTTCAAAACACTCTACAAAACATCATATATTACCACGAGAAGAGTTTCTTCTACGAATCCTTCATTTAAGTGTTGTAACCATTCACTAAAACACACGAAGAAGCATCAAGTACCACTCTAAGTGCTTCATGTACGAGTACTAAATTTATGAGTGATTCTGATCAGAATACTTCATTTATGGGTGATAACCATTAAATAAAGCATCACAAAGCATCTTACCCTATTCCGGAAAGTGTTTATTTTCTGAGTACTTCATTTATGGTTGATAACCATTAAAAAAAAAACACAATGCATCATATTCTACTAAGAAGTGTTTATGATCATAGTACTTCATTTGTGAGTGGTAACCATTCAAGAACACTCTACAAAGCATTATATATTTCCACGAGAAGAGTTTTCTTCTCCGAGTACTTCATTTAAGTGTTGTAACCATTAATTAAAACACAACGAAGAAGCATAGATACCTATCGAAGTGTTTCATGTTCAAGTACTTAATTAATGGTTGATAACCATTAAATAAAACACCACAAAGTATCTTACCATATTGCGAGAAGAGTTTCTTCTCTGAGTACTTAATTTATTAATGATAACCATTAATAAAAAGACTACAAAGCGTCAAATTCTACTAACAAGTGTTTCTGATCACAGTACTTCATTTGTTAGTGGTAACCTTTCAAGAACACTCTACAAAACATCATATATTACCACGAAAGAGTTTCTTCTCCAAGTACCTCATTTTAGTGTTGTAACCATTCATTAAAACACAACGAAGAAGCACAGATACCTATCTAAGTGTTTCATGTCCGAGTATTAAATTTATGAGGGATTTCGATCAGGTTACTTAATTTATGGGTAATAACGATTAAATAAAGCATCACAAAGCATCTTACCATATTCTGAGAAGTGTTTGTTATCTGAGTACTTCATTAATGGGTGGTAACCATTAAAGAATACAACACAAAGCAACATATCCTACTAAGAAGTGTTTCTGATCGTAGTACTTTATTTGTGAGTGGTAACCTTTCAAAACACTATACAAAGCAACATATATTACCACGAGAAGAGTATCTTCTCCGAATCCTTCATTTAAGTGTTGTAACCATTCACTAAAACACACGAAGAAGCATCAAGTACCACTCTAAGTGCTTCATGTACGAGTACTAAATTTATGAGTGATTCTGATCAGAGTACTTCATTTATGGGTGATAACCATTAAATAAAGCATCACAAAGCCTCTTACTCTATTCCGGAAAGTGTTTATTATCTGAGTACTTCATTTATGGTTGATAACCATTAAAGAAAATAACACAATGCATCATATTCTACTAAGAAGTGTTTATGATCATAGTACTTCATTTGTGAGTGGTAACCATTCAAGAACACTCTACAAAGCATTATATATTTCCACGAGAAGAGTTTTCTTCTCCGAGTACTTCATTTAAGTGTTGTAACCATTAATTAAAACACAACGAAGAAGCATAGATACCTATCGAAGTGTTTCATGTTCAAGTACTTAATTAATGGTTGATAACCATTAAATAAAACACCACAAAGTATCTTACCATATTGCGAGAAGAGTTTCTTCTCTGAGTACTTAATTTATTAATGATAACCATTAATAAAAAGACTACAAAGCGTCAAATTCTACTAACAAGTGTTTCTGATCACAGTACTTCATTTGTTAGTGGTAACCTTTCAAGAACACTCTACAAAACATCATATATTACCACGAAAGAGTTTCTTCTCCAAGTACCTCATTTTAGTGTTGTAACCATTCATTAAAACACAACGAAGAAGCACAGATACCTATCTAAGTGTTTCATGTAAGAGTATCAAATTTATGAGGGATTTCGATCAGGTTACTTAATTTATGGGTAATAACGATTAAATAAAGCATCACAAAGCATCTTACCATATTCTGAGAAGTGTTTGTTATCTGAGTACTTCATTAATGGGTGGTAACCATTAAAGAAAACAACACAAAGCATCATATCCTACTAAGAAGTGTTTCTGATCGTAGTACTTCATTTGTGAGTGGTAACCTTTCAAAACACTCTACAAAACATCATATATTACCACGAGAAGAGTTTCTTCTACGAATCCTTCATTTAAGTGTTGTAACCATTCACTAAAACACACGAAGAAGCATCAAGTACCACTCTAAGTGCTTCATGTACGAGTACTAAATTTATGAGTGATTCTGATCAGAATACTTCATTTATGGGTGATAACCATTAAATAAAGCATCACAAAGCATCTTACCCTATTCCGGAAAGTGTTTATTTTCTGAGTACTTCATTTATGGTTGATAACCAATAAAAAAAAAACACAATGCATCATATTCTACTAAGAAGTGTTTATGATCATAGTACTTCAGTTGTGAGTGGTAACCATTCAAGAACACTCTACAAAGCATTATATATTTCCACGAGAAGAGTTTTCTTCTCCGAGTACTTCATTTAAGTGTTGTAACCATTAATTAAAACACAACGAAGAAGCATAGATACCTATCGAAGTGTTTCATGTTCGAGTACTTAATTAATGGGTGATAACCATTAAATAAAACACTACAAAGTATCTTACCATATTGCGAGAAGAGTTTCTTCTCTGAGTACTTAATTTATTAATGATAACCATTAATAAAAAGACTACAAAGCGTCAAATTCTACTAACAAGTGTTTCTGATCACAGTACTTCATTTGTTAGTGGTAACCTTTCAAGAACACTCTACAAAACATCATATATTACCACGAAAGAGTTTCTTCTCCAAGTACCTCATTTTAGTGTTGTAACCATTCATTAAAACACAACGAAGAAGCACAGATACCTATCTAAGTGTTTCATGTCCGAGTATCAAATTTATGAGGGATTTCGATCAGGTTACTTAATTTATGGGTAATAACGATTAAATAAAGCATCACAAAGCATCTTACCATATTCTGAGAAGTGTTTGTTATCTGAGTACTTCATTAATGGGTGGTAACCATTAAAGAATACAACACAAAGCATCATATCCTACTAAGAAGTGTTTCTGATCGTAGTACTTTATTTGTGAGTGGTAACCTTTCAAAACACTATACAAAGCAACATATATTACCACGAGAAGAGTATCTTCTCCGAATCCTTCATTTAAGTGTTGTAACCATTCACTAAAACACACGTAGAAGCATCAAGTACCACTCTAAGTGCTTCATGTACGAGTACTAAATTTATGAGTGATTCTGATCAGAGTACTTCATTTATGGGTGATAACCATTAAATAAAGCATCACAAAGCATCTTACTCTATTCCGGAAAGTGTTTATTATCTGAGTACTTCATTTATGGTTGATAACCATTAAAGAAAATAACACAATGCATCATATTCTACTAAGAAGTGTATATGATCATAGTACTTCATTTGTGAGTGGTAACGATTGAAGAACACTCTACAAAGCATTATATATTTCCACGAGAAGAGTTTTCTTCTCCGAGTACTTCATTTATGTGTTGTAACCATTCAATAAAACACAACGAAGAAGCATAGATACCTATCGAAGTGTTTCATGTTCGAGTACTTAATTAATGGGTGATAACCATTAAAAAAAACACCACAAAGTATCTTACCATATTGCGAGAAGAGTTTCTTCTCTGAGTACTTAATTTATTAATGATAACCATTAAAGAAAAGACTACAAAGCGTCAAATTCTACTAAGAAGTGTTTCTGATCACAGTACTTCATTTGTGAGTGTTAACCTTTCAAGAACACTCTACAAAACATCATATATTACCACGAAAGAGTTTCTTCTCCAAGTACCTCATTTTAGTGTTGTAACCATTCATTAAAACACAACGAAGAAGCACAGATACCTATCTAAGTGTTTCATGTCCGAGTATTAAATTTATGAGGGATTTCGATCAGGTTACTTAATTTATGGGTGATAACGATTAAATAAAGCATCACAAAGCATATTACCATATTCTGAGAAGTGTTTGTTATCTGAGTACTTCATTAATGGGTGGTAACCATTAAAGAAAACAACACAAAGCATCATATCCTACTAAGAAGTGTTTCTGATCGTAGTACTTCATTTGTGAGTGGTAACCTTTCAAAACACTCTACAAAACATCATATATTACCACGAGAAGAGTTTCTTCTACGAATCCTTCATTTAAGTGTTGTAACCATTCACTAAAACACACGAAGAAGCATCAAGTACCACTCTAAGTGCTTCATGTACGAGTACTAAATTTATGAGTGATTCTGATCAGAATACTTCATTTATGGGTGATAACCATTAAATAAAGCATCACAAAGCATCTTACCCTATTCCGGAAAGTGTTTATTTTCTGAGTACTTCATTTATGGTTGATAACCATTAAAAAAAAAACACAATGCATCATATTCTACTAAGAAGTGTTTATGATCATAGTACTTCATTTGTGAGTGGTAACCATTCAAGAACACTCTACAAAGCATTATATATTTCCACGAGAAGAGTTTTCTTCTCCGAGTACTTCATTTAAGTGTTGTAACCATTAATTAAAACACAACGAAGAAGCATAGATACCTATCGAAGTGTTTCATGTTCAAGTACTTAATTAATGGTTGATAACCATTAAATAAAACACCACAAAGTATCTTACCATATTGCGAGAAGAGTTTCTTCTCTGAGTACTTAATTTATTAATGATAACCATTAATAAAAAGACTACAAAGCGTCAAATTCTACTAACAAGTGTTTCTGATCACAGTACTTCATTTGTTAGTGGTAACCTTTCAAGAACACTCTACAAAACATCATATATTACCACGAAAGAGTTTCTTCTCCAAGTACCTCATTTTAGTGTTGTAACCATTCATTAAAACACAACGAAGAAGCACAGATACCTATCTAAGTGTTTCATGTCCGAGTATTAAATTTATGAGGGATTTCGATCAGGTTACTTAATTTATGGGTAATAACGATTAAATAAAGCATCACAAAGCATCTTACCATATTCTGAGAAGTGTTTGTTATCTGAGTACTTCATTAATGGGTGGTAACCATTAAAGAATACAACACAAAGCATCAAATCCTACTAAGAAGTGTTTCTGATCGTAGTACTTTATTTGTGAGTGGTAACCTTTCAAAACACTATACAAAGCAACATATATTACCACGAGAAGAGTATCTTCTCCGAATCCTTCATTTAAGTGTTGTAACCATTCACTAAAACACACGAAGAAGCATCAAGTACCACTCTAAGTGCTTCATGTACGAGTACTAAATTTATGAGTGATTCTGATCAGAGTACTTCATTTATGGGTGATAACCATTAAATAAAGCATCACAAAGCCTCTTACTCTATTCCGGAAAGTGTTTATTATCTGAGTACTTCATTTATGGTTGATAACCATTAAAGAAAATAACACAATGCATCATATTCTACTAAGAAGTGTATATGATCATAGTACTTCATTTGTGAGTGGTAACGATTGAAGAACACTCTACAAAGCATTATATATTTCCACGAGAAGAGTTTTCTTCTCCGAGTACTTCATTTATGTGTTGTAACCATTCAATAAAACACAACGAAGAAGCATAGATACCTATCGAAGTGTTTCATGTTCGAGTACTTAATTAATGGGTGATAACCATTAAAAAAAACACCACAAAGTATCTTACCATATTGCGAGAAGAGTTTCTTCTCTGAGTACTTAATTTATTAATGATAACCATTAAAGAAAAGACTACAAAGCGTCAAATTCTACTAAGAAGTGTTTCTGATCACAGTACTTCATTTGTGAGTGTTAACCTTTCAAGAACACTCTACAAAGCATCATATATTACCACGAAAGAGTTTCTTCTCCAAGTACCTCATTTTAGTGTTGTAACCATTCATTAAAACACAACGAAGAAGCACAGATACCTATCTAAGTGTTTCATGTCCGAGTATTAAATTTATGAGGGATTTCGATCAGGTTACTTAATTTATGGGTGATAACGATTAAATAAAGCATCACAAAGCATCTTACCATATTCTGAGAAGTGTTTGTTATCTGAGTACTTCATTAATGGGTGGTAACCATTAAAGAAAACAACACAAAGCATCATATCCTACTAAGAAGTGTTTCTGATCGTAGTACTTCATTTGTGAGTGGTAACCTTTCAAAACACTCTACAAAACATCATATATTACCACGAGAAGAGTTTCTTCTACGAATCCTTCATTTAAGTGTTGTAACCATTCACTAAAACACACGAAGAAGCATCAAGTACCACTCTAAGTGCTTCATGTACGAGTACTAAATTTATGAGTGATTCTGATCAGAATACTTCATTTATGGGTGATAACCATTAAATAAAGCATCACAAAGCATCTTACCCTATTCCGGAAAGTGTTTATTTTCTGAGTACTTCATTTATGGTTGATAACCATTAAAAAAAAAACACAATGCATCATATTCTACTAAGAAGTGTTTATGATCATAGTACTTCATTTGTGAGTGGTAACCATTCAAGAACACTCTACAAAGCATTATATATTTCCACGAGAAGAGTTTTCTTCTCCGAGTACTTCATTTAAGTGTTGTAACCATTAATTAAAACACAACGAAGAAGCATAGATACCTATCGAAGTGTTTCATGTTCAAGTACTTAATTAATGGTTGATAACCATTAAATAAAACACCACAAAGTATCTTACCATATTGCGAGAAGAGTTTCTTCTCTGAGTACTTAATTTATTAATGATAACCATTAATAAAAAGACTACAAAGCGTCAAATTCTACTAACAAGTGTTTCTGATCACAGTACTTCATTTGTTAGTGGTAACCTTTCAAGAACACTCTACAAAACATCATATATTACCACGAAAGAGTTTCTTCTCCAAGTACCTCATTTTAGTGTTGTAACCATTCATTAAAACACAACGAAGAAGCACAGATACCTATCTAAGTGTTTCATGTCCGAGTATTAAATTTATGAGGGATTTCGATCAGGTTACTTAATTTATGGGTAATAACGATTAAATAAAGCATCACAAAGCATCTTACCATATTCTGAGAAGTGTTTGTTATCTGAGTACTTCATTAATGGGTGGTAACCATTAAAGAATACAACACAAAGCAACATATCCTACTAAGAAGTGTTTCTGATCGTAGTACTTTATTTGTGAGTGGTAACCTTTCAAAACACTATACAAAGCAACATATATTACCACGAGAAGAGTATCTTCTCCGAATCCTTCATTTAAGTGTTGTAACCATTCACTAAAACACACGAAGAAGCATCAAGTACCACTCTAAGTGCTTCATGTACGAGTACTAAATTTATGAGTGATTCTGATCAGAGTACTTCATTTATGGGTGATAACCATTAAATAAAGCATCACAAAGCCTCTTACTCTATTCCGGAAAGTGTTTATTATCTGAGTACTTCATTTATGGTTGATAACCATTAAAGAAAATAACACAATGCATCATATTCTACTAAGAAGTGTATATGATCATAGTACTTCATTTGTGAGTGGTAACGATTGAAGAACACTCTACAAAGCATTATATATTTCCACGAGAAGAGTTTTCTTCTCCGAGTACTTCATTTATGTGTTGTAACCATTCAATAAAACACAACGAAGAAGCATAGATACCTATCGAAGTGTTTCATGTTCGAGTACTTAATTAATGGGTGATAACCATTAAAAAAAATACCACAAAGTATCTTACCATATTGCGAGAAGAGTTTCTTCTCTGAGTACTTAATTTATTAATGATAACCATTAAAGAAAAGACTACAAAGCGTCAAATTCTACTAAGAAGTGTTTCTGATCACAGTACTTCATTTGTGAGTGGTAACCTTTCAAGAACACTCTACAAAGCATCATATATTACCACGAAAGAGTTTCTTCTCCAAGTACCTCATTTTAGTGTTGTAACCATTCATTAAAACACAACGAAGAAGCACAGATACCTATCTAAGTGTTTCATGTCCGAGTATTAAATTTATGAGGGATTTCGATCAGGTTACTTAATTTATGGGTGATAACGATTAAATAAAGCATCACAAAGCATCTTACCATATTCTGAGAAGTGTTTGTTATCTGAGTACTTCATTAATGGGTGGTAACCATTAAAGAATACAACACAAAGCATCATATCCTACTAAGAAGTGTTTCTGATCGTAGTACTTTATTTGTGAGTGGTAACCTTTCAAAACACTATACAAAGCAACATATATTACCACGAGAAGAGTATCTTCTCCGAATCCTTCATTTAAGTGTTGTAACCATTCACTAAAACACACGAAGAAGCATCAAGTACCACTCTAAGTGCTTCATGTACGAGTACTAAATTTATGAGTGATTCTGATCAGAGTACTTCATTTATGGGTGATAACCATTAAATAAAGCATCACAAAGCATCTTACTCTATTCCGGAAAGTGTTTATTATCTGAGTACTTCATTTATGGTTGATAACCATTAAAGAAAATAACACAATGCATCATATTCTACTAAGAAGTGTATATGATCATAGTACTTCATTTGTGAGTGGTAACGATTGAAGAACACTCTACAAAGCATTATATATTTCCACGAGAAGAGTTTTCTTCTCCGAGTACTTCATTTATGTGTTGTAACCATTCAATAAAACACAACGAAGAAGCATAGATACCTATCGAAGTGTTTCATGTTCGAGTACTTAATTAATGGGTGATAACCATTAAAAAAAATACCACAAAGTATCTTACCATATTGCGAGAAGAGTTTCTTCTCTGAGTACTTAATTTATTAATGATAACCATTAAAGAAAAGACTACAAAGCGTCAAATTCTACTAAGAAGTGTTTCTGATCACAGTACTTCATTTGTGAGTGGTAACCTTTCAAGAACACTCTACAAAGCATCATATATTACCACGAAAGAGTTTCTTCTCCAAGTACCTCATTTTAGTGTTGTAACCATTCATTAAAACACAACGAAGAAGCACAGATACCTATCTAAGTGTTTCATGTCCGAGTATTAAATTTATGAGGGATTTCGATCAGGTTACTTAATTTATGGGTGATAACGATTAAATAAAGCATCACAAAGCATCTTACCATATTCTGAGAAGTGTTTGTTATCTGAGTACTTCATTAATGGGTGGTAACCATTAAAGAATACAACACAAAGCATCATATCCTACTAAGAAGTGTTTCTGATCGTAGTACTTTATTTGTGATTGGTAACCTTTCAAAACACTATACAAAGCAACATATATTACCACGAGAAGAGTATCTTCTCCGAATCCTTCATTTAAGTGTTGTAACCATTCACTAAAACACACGAAGAAGCATCAAGTACCAATCTAAGTGCTTCATGTACGAGTACTAAATTTATGAGTGATTCTGATCAGAGTACTTCATTTATGGGTGATAACCATTAAATAAAGCATCACAAAGCATCTTATCCTATTCCGGAAAGTGTTTATTATCTGAGTACTTCATTTATGGTTGATAACCATTAAAGAAAATAACACAATGCATCATATTCTACTAAGAAGTGTTTATGATCATAGTACTTCATTTGTGAGTGGTAACCATTGAAGAACACTCTACAAAGCATTATATATTTCCACGAGAAGAGTTTTCTTCTCCGAGTACTTCATTTATGTGTTGTAACCATTCAATAAAACACAACGAAGAAGCATAGATACCTATCGAAGTGTTTCATGTTCGAGTACTTAATTAATGGGTGATAACCATTAAAAAAAACACCACAAAGTATCTTACCATATTGCGAGAAGAGTTTCTTCTCTGAGTACTTAATTTATTAATGATAACCATTAAAGAAAAGACTACAAAGCGTCAAATTCTACTAAGAAGTGTTTCTGATCACAGTACTTCATTTGTGAGTGGTAACCATTCAAGAACACTCTACAAAGCATCATATATTACCACGAAAGAGTTTCTTTTCCAAGTACCTCATTTCAGTGTTGTAACCATTCTTTAAAACACAACGAAGAAGCACAGATACCTATCTAAGTGTTTCATGTCCGAGTATTGAATTTATGAGGGATTTCGATCAGGTTACTTAATTTATGGGTGATAACGATTAAATAAAGCATCACAAAGCATCTTACCATATTCTGAGAAGTGTTTGTTATCTGAGTACTTCATTAATGGGTGGTAACCATTAAAGAATACAACACAAAGCATCATATCCTACTAAGAAGTGTTTCTGATCGTAGTACTTTATTTGTGAGTGGTAACCTTTCAAAACACTATACCACGAGAAGAGTTTCTTCTCCGAATCCTTCATTTATGTGTTGTAACCATTCACTGAAACACACGAAGAAGCATCAAGTACCACTCTATGTGCTTCCTGTACGAGTACTAAATTTATGAGTGATTCTGATCAGAGTACTTCATTTATGGGTGATAACCATTAAATAAAGCATCACAAAGCATCTTATCCAATTCCGAAAAGTGTTTATTATCTGAGTACTTCATTTATGGTCGATAACCATTAAAGAAAATAACACAATGCATCATATTCTACTAAGAAGTGTTTATGATCATAGTACTTCATTTGTGAGTGGTAACCATTCAAGAACACTCTACAAAGCATTATATATTTCCACGAGAAGAGTTTTCTTCTTCGAGTACTTCATTTATGTGTTGTAACCATTCAATAAAACACAACGAAGAAGCATAGATACCTATCGAAGTGTTTCATGATCGAGTACTTAATTAATGGGTGATAACCATTAAATAAAACACGACAAAGTATCTTACCATATTGCGAGAAGAGTTTCTTCTCGGAGTACTTAATTTATTAATGATAAACATTAAAGAAAAGACTACAATGCGTCAAATTCTACTAAGAAGTGTTTCTGATCACAGTACTTCATTTGTGAGTGGTAACCTTTCAAGAACACTCTACAAAGCATCATATATTACCACGAAAGAGTTTCTTCTCCAAGTAACTCATTTCAGTGTTGTAACCATTCATTAAAACACAACGAAGAAGCACAGATACCTATCGAAGTGTTTCATGTCCGAGTATTGAATTTATGAGGGATTTCGATCAGGTTACTTAATTTATTGGTGATAACGATTAAATAAAGCATCACAAAGCATCTTACCATATTCTGAGAAGTGTTTGTTATCTGAGTACTTCATTAATGGGTGGTAACCATTAAAGAAAACAACACAAAGCATCACATCCTACTAAGAAGTGTTTCTGATCGTAGTACTTCATTTGTGAGTGGTAACCTTTCAAAACACTCTACAAAACATCATATATTACCACGAGAAGAGTTTCTTCTCCGAATCCTTCATTTAAGTGTTGTAACCATTCACTAAAACACACGAAGAAGCATCAAGTACCAACCTAAGTGCTTCATGTACGAGTACTAAATTTATGAGTGATTCTGATCAGAGTACTTCATTTATGGGTGATAACCATTAAATAAAGCATCAAAAAGCATCTTACCCTATTCCGGAAAGTGTTTATTATCTGAGTACTTCATTTATGGTTGATAACCATTAAAGAAAAAATAACACAATGCATCATATTCTACTAAGAAGTGTTTATGATCATAGTACTTCATTTGTGAGTGGTAACCATTCAAGAACACTCTACAAAGCATTATATATTTCCACGAGAAAAGTTTTCTTCTTCGAGTACTTCATTTATGTGTTGTAACCATTCAATAAAACACAACGAAGAAGCATAGATACCTATCGAAGTGTTTCATGTTCGAGTACTTAATTAATGAGTGATAACCATTAAATAAAACATTACAAAGTATCTTACCATATTGCGAGAAGTGTTTATTATCAAAGTACTTTTTTATGGGTGGTAACCATTAAAGAAAACACCACAAAGTATCTTACCATATTGCTAGAAGAGTTTCTTCTCTGAGTAATTAATTTAATAATGATAACCATTAAAGAAAAGACTACAAAGCGTCAAATTCTACTAAGAAGTGTTTCTGATCACGGTACTTCATTTGTGAGTGGTAACCTTTCAAGAACACTCTACAAAGCATCATATATTACCACGAAAGAGTTTCTTCTCCAAGTAACTAATTTCAGTGTTGTAACCATTCATTAAAACACAACGAAGAAGCACAGATACCTATCTAAGTGTTTCATGTCCGAGTATTTAATTTATGAGGGATTTCGACCAGGTTACTTAATTTATTGGTGATAACGATTAAACAAAGCATCACAAAGCATCTTACCATATTCTGAGAAGTGTTTGTTATCTGAGTACTTCATTAATGGGTGGTAACCATTAAAGAAAACAACACAAAGCATCATATCCTACTAAGAAGTGTTTCTGATCGTAGTACTTTATTTGTGAGTGGTAACCTTTCAAAACACTATACCACGAGAAGAGTTTCTTCTCCGAATCCTTCATTTAAGTGTTGTAACCATTCACTAAAACACACGAAGAAGCATCAAGTACCACTCTAAGTGCTTCCAGTACGAGTACTAAATTTATGAGTGATTCTGATCAGAGTACTTCATTTATGGGTGATAACCATTAAATTAAGCATCACAAAGCATCTTACCCTATTCCGGAAAGTGTTTATTATCTGAGTACTTCATTTATGGTTGATAACCATTAAAGAAAATAACACAATGCATCATATTCTACTAAGAAGTGTTTATGATCATAGTACTTCATTTGTGAGTGGTAACCATTCAAGAACACTCTACAAAGCATTATATATTTCCACGAGAAGAGTTTTCTTCTCCGAGTAATTCATTTAAGTGTTGTAACCATTAATTAAAACACAACGAAGAAGCATAGATACCTATCGAAGTGTTTCATGTTCGAGTACTTAATTAATGGGTGATAACCATTAAATAAAACACCACAAAGTATCTTACCATATTGCGAGAAGAGTTTCTTCTCTGAGTACTTAATTTATTAATGATAACCATTAAAGAAAAGACTACAAAGCGTCAAATTCTACTAAGAAGTGTTTCTGATCACAGTACTTCATTTGTTAGTGGTAACCTTTCAAGAACACTCTACAAAACATCATATATTACCACGAAAGAGTTTCTTCTCCAAGTATCTCATTTAAGTGTTGTAACCATTCATTAAAACACAACGAAGAAGCACAGATACCTATCTAAGTGTTTCCTGTCCGAGTATTAAATTTATGAGGGATTTCGATCAGGTTACTTAATTTATGGGTGATAACGATTAAATAAAGCATCACAAAGCATCTTACCATATTCTGAGAAGTGTTTGTTATCTGAGTACTTCATTAATGGGTGGTAACCATTAAAGAATACAACACAAAGCATCATATCCTACTAAGAAGTGTTTCTGATCGTAGTACTTTATTTGTGAGTGGTAACCTTTCAAAACACTATACCACGAGAAGAGTTTCTTCTCCGAATCCTTCATTTAAGTGTTGTAACCATTCACTAAAACACACGAAGAAGCATCAAGTACCACTCTAAGTGCTTCCAGTACGAGTACTAAATTTATGAGTGATTCTGATCAGAGTACTTCATTTATGGGTGATAACCATTAAATAAAGCATCACAAAGCATCTTACCCTATTCCGGAAAGTGTTTATTATCTGAGTACTTCATTTATGGTTGATAACCATTAAAGAAAATAACACAATGCATCATATTCTACTAAGAAGTGTTTATGATCATAGTACTTCATTTGTGAGTGGTAACCATTCAAGAACACTCTACAAAGCATTATATATTTCCACGAGAAGAGTTTTCTTCTCCGAGTAATTCATTTAAGTGTTGTAACCATTAATTAAAACACAACGAAGAAGCATAGATACCTATCGAAGTGTTTCATGTTCGAGTACTTAATTAATGGGTGATAACCATTAAATAAAACACCACAAAGTATCTTACCATATTGCGAGAAGAGTTTCTTCTCTGAGTACTTAATTTATTAATGATAACCATTAAAGAAAAGACTACAAAGCGTCAAATTCTACTAAGAAGTGTTTCTGATCACAGTACTTCATTTGTTAGTGGTAACCTTTCAAGAACACTCTACAAAACATCATATATTACCACGAAAGAGTTTCTTCTCCAAGTACCTCATTTAAGTGTTGTAACCATTCATTAAAACACAACGAAGAAGCACAGATACCTATCTAAGTGTTTCCTGTCCGAGTATTAAATTTATGAGGGATTTCGATCAGGTTACTTAATTTATGGGTGATAACGATTAAATAAAGCATCACAAAGCATCTTACCATATTCTGAGAAGTGTTTGTTATCTGAGTACTTCATTAATGGGTGGTAACCATTAAAGAATACAACACAAAGCATCATATCCTACTAAGAAGTGTTTCTGATCGTAGTACTTTATTTGTGAGTGGTAACCTTTCAAAACACTATACCACGAGAAGAGTTTCTTCTCCGAATCCTTCATTTAAGTGTTGTAACCATTCACTAAAACACACGAAGAAGCATCAAGTACCAATCTAAGTGCTTCCAGTACGAGTACTAAATTTATGAGTGATTCTGATCAGAGTACTTCATTTATGGGTGATAACCATTAAATAAAGCATCACAAAGCATCTTACCCTATTCCGGAAAGTGTTTATTATCTGAGTACTTCATTTATGGTTGATAACCATTAAAGAAAATAACACAATGCATCATATTCTACTAAGAAGTGTTTATGATCATAGTACTTCATTTGTGAGTGGTAACCATTCAAGAACACTCTACAAAGCATTATATATTTCCACGAGAAGAGTTTTCTTCTCCGAGTACTTCATTTAAGTGTTGTAACCATTAATTAAAACACAACGAAGAAGCATAGATACCTATCGAAGTGTTTCATGTTCGAGTACTTAATTAATGGGTGGTAACCATTAAAGAAAACACCACAAAGTATCTTACCATATTGCTAGATGAGTTTCTTCTCTGGGTAATTAATTTAATAATGATAACCATTAAAGAAAAGACTACAAAGCGTCAAATTCTACTAAGAAGTGTTTCTGATCACGGTACTTCATTTGTTAGTGGTAACCTTTCAAGAACACTCTACAAAGCATCATATATTACCACGAAAGAGTTTCTTCTCCAAGTAACTCATTTCAGTGTTGTAACCATTCATTAAAACACAACGAAGAAGCACAGATACCTATCTAAGTGTTTCATGTCCGAGTATTTAATTTATGAGGGATTTCGATCAGGTTACTTAATTTATTGGTGATAACGATTAAATAAAGCATCACAAAGCATCTTACCATATTCTGAGAAGTGTTTGTTATCTGAGTACTTCATTAATGGGTGGTAACCATTAAAAAAAACAACACAAAGCATCATATCCTACTAAGAAGTGTTTCTGATCGTAGTACTTCATTTGTGAGTGGTAACCTTTCAAAGCACTCTACAAAACATCATATATTACCACGAGAAGAGTTTCTTCTCCGAATCCTTCATTTAAGTGTTGTAACCATTCACTAAAACACACGAAGAAGCATCAAGTACCACTCTAAGTGCTTCATGTACGAGTACTAAATTTATGAGTGATTCTGATCAGAGTACTTCATTTATGAGTGATAACCATTAAATAAAGCATCACAAAGCATCTTACCCTATTCCGGAAAGTGTTTATTATCTGAGTACTTCATTTATGGTTGATAACCATTAAAGAAAATAACACAATGCATCATATTCTACTAAGAAGTGTTTATGATCATAGTACTTCATTTGTGAGTGGTAACCATTCAAGAACACTCTACAAAGCATTATATATTTCCACGAGAAGAGTTTTCTTCTCCGAGTACTTCATTTAAGTGTTGTAACCATTAATTAAAACACAACGAAGAAGCATAGATACCTATCGAAGTGTTTCATGTTCGAGTACTTAATTAATGGGTGATAACCATTAAATAAAACACCACAAAGTATCTTACCATAATGCGAGAAGAGTTTCTTCTCTGAGTACTTAATTTATTAATGATAACCATTAAAGAAAAGACTACAAAGCGTCAAATTCTACTAAGAAGTGTTTCTGATCACAGTACTTCATTTGTGAGTGGTAACCTTTCAAGAACACTCTACAAAGCATCATATATTACCACGAAAGAGTTTCTTCTCCAAGTAACTCATTTCAGTGTTGTAACCATTCATTAAAACACAACGAAGAAGCACATATACCTATCTAAGTGTTTCATGTCCGAGTATTGAATTTATGAGGGATTTCGATCAGGTTACTTAATTTATTGGTGATAACGATTAAATAAAGCATCACAAAGCATCTTAGCATATTCTGAGAAGTGTTTGTTATCTGAGTACTTCATTAATGGGTGGTAACCATTAAAGAAAACAACAGAATGCATCATATCCTACTAAGAAGTGTTTCTGATCGTAGTACTTCATTTGTGAGTGGTAACCTTTCAAAACACTCTACAAAACATCATATATTACCACGAGAAGAGTTTCTTCTCCGAATCCTTCATTTAAGTGTTGTAACCATTCACTAAAACACACGAAGAAGCATCAAGTACCACTCTAAGTGCTTCATGTACGAGTACTAAATTTATGAGTGATTCTGAACAGAGTACTTCATTTATGAGTGATAACCATTAAATAAAGCATCACAAAGCATCTTACCCTATTCCGGAAAGTGTTTATTATCTGAGTACTTCATTTATGGTTGATAACCATTAAAGAAAATAACACAATGCATCATATTCTACTAAGAAGTGTTTATGATCATAGTACTTCATTTGTGAGTGGTAACCATTCAAGAACAATCTACAAAGCATTATATATTTCCACGAGATGAGTTTCTTCTCCGAGTACTTCATTTAAGTGTTGTAACCATTCATTAAAACACAACGAAGAAGCAATGATACCTATCGAAGTGTTTCATGTTCGAGTACTTAATTTATGGGTGATAACCATTAAATAAAACATCACAAAGTATCTTACCATATTGCGAGAAGTGTTTATTATCTAAGTACTTTTTTATGGGTGGTAACCATTAAAAAAACACCACAAAGTATCTTACCATATTGCGAGAAGAGTTTCTTCCCTGAGTAATTAATTTAATAATGATAACCATTAAAGAAAAGACTACAAAACGTCAAATTCTACTAAGAAGTGTTTCTGATCACGTTACTTCATTTGTGAGTGGTAACCTTTCAAGAACACTCTACAAAGCATCATATATATCCACGAAAGAGTTTCTTCTCCAAGTAACTCATTTCAGGGTTGTAACCATTCATTAAAACACAACGAAGAAGCACAGATACCTATCTAAGTGTTTCATGTCCGAGTATTGAATTTATGAGGGATTTCGATCAGGTTACTTAATTTATTGGTGATAACGATTAAATAAAGCATCACAAAGCATCTTACCATATTCTGAGAAGTGTTTGTTATCTGAGTACTTCATTAATGGATGGTAACCATTAAAGAAAACAAAACAAAGCATCATATCCTACTAAGAAGTGTTTCTGATCGTAGTACTTCATTTGTGAGTGGTAACCTTTCAAAACACTCTACAAAACATCATATATTACCACGAGAAGAGTTTCTTCTCCGAATCCTTCATTTAAGTGTTGTAACCATTCACTAAAACACACGAAGAAGCATCAAGTACCACTCTAAGTGCTTCATGTACGAGTACTAAATTTATGAGTGATTCTGATCAGAGTACTTCATTTATGGGTGATAACCATTAAATAAAGCATCACAAAGCATCTTACCCTATTCCGGAAAGTGTTTATTATCTGAGTACTTCATTTATGGTTGATAACCATTAAAGAAAATATCACAATGCATCATATTCTACTAAGATGTGTTTATGATCATTGTACTTCATTTGTGAGTGGTAACCACTCAAGAACACTCTACAAAGCATTATATATTTCCACGAGAAGAGTTTTCTTCTCTGAGTACTTCATTTAAGTGTTGTAACCATTCATTAAAACACAACGAAGAAGCATAGATACCTATCGAAGTGTTTCATGTTCGAGTACTTAATTAATGGGTGATAACCATTAAATATTTCACGTCCGAGTATTGAATTTATGAGGGATTTCGATCAGGTTACTTAATTTATCGGTGATAACGATTAAATAAAGCATCACAAAGCATCTTACCATATTCTGAGAAGTGTTTGTTATCTGAGTACTTCATTAATGGATGGTAACCATTAAAGAAAACAACACAAAGCATCATATCCTACTAAGAAGTGTTCCTGATCGTAGTACTTCATTTGTGAGTGTTAATCTTTCAAAACACTCTACAAAACATCATATATTACCACGAGAAGAATTTCTTCTCCGAATCCTTCATTTAAGTGTTGTAACCATTCACTAAAACACACGAAGAAGCATCAAGTACCACTCTAAGTGCTTCATGTACGAGTACTAAATTTATGAGTGATTCTGATCAGAGTACTTCATTTATGGGTGATAACCATTAAATAAAGCATCACAAAGCATCTTACCCTATTCCGTAAAGTGTTTATTATCTGAGTACTTCATTTATGGTTGATAACCATTAAAGAAAATAACACAATGCATCATATTCTACTAAGAAGTGTTTATGATCATAGTACTTCATTTGTGAGTGGTAACCATTCAAGAACACTCTACAAAGCATTATATATTTCCACGAGAAGAGTTTTCTTCTCCGAGTACTTCATTTAAGTGTTGTAACCATTCATTAAAACACAATGAAGAAGCACAGACCTATCTAAGTGTTTCATGTCCAAGTATTGAATTTATGAGGGATTTCGATCAGGTTACTTAATTTATGGGTGATAACGATTAAATAAAGCATCACAAAGCATCTTACCATATTCTGAGAAGTGTTTGTAATCTGAGTACTTCATTGATGGGTGGTAACCATTAAAGAAAACAACACAAAGCATCATATCCTACTAAGAAGTGTTTCTGATCGTAGTACTTCATTTGTGAGTGGTAACCTTTCAAAACACTATACAAAGCAACATATATTACCACGAGAAGAGTTTCTTCTCCGAATCCTTCATTTAAGTGTTGTAACCATTCACTAAAACACACGAAGAAGCATCAAGTACCACTCTAAGTGCTTCATGTACGAGTACTAAATTTATGAGTGATTCTGATCAGAGTACTTCATTTATGGGTGATAACCATTAAATAAAGCATCACAAAGCATCTTACCCTATTTCGGAAAGTGTTTATTATCTGAGTACTTCATTTATGGTTGATAACCATTAAAGAAAATAACACAATGCATCATATTCTACTAAGAAGTGTTTATGATCATAGTACTTCATTTGTGAGTGGTAACCATTCAAGAACACTCTACAAAGCATTATATATTTCCACGAGAAGAGTTTTCTTCGCCGAGTACATCATTTAAGTGTTGTGACCATTAATTAAAACACAACGAAGAAGCATAGATACCTATCGAAGTGTTTCATGTTCGAGTACTTAATTAATGGGTGATAACCATTAAATAAAACACCACAAAGTATCTTACCATAATGCGAGAAGAGTTTCTTCTCTGAGTACTTAATTTATTAATAATAACCATTAAAGAAAAGACTACAAAGCGTCAAATTCTACTAAGAAGTGTTTCTGATCACGGTACTTCATTTGTGAGTGGTAACCTTTCAAGAACACTCTACAAAACATCATATATTACCACGAAAGAGTTTCTTCAACAAGTACCTCATTTCAGTGTTGTAACCATTCATTGAAACACAACGAAGAAGCACAGATACCTATCTAAGTGTTTCATGTCCGAGTATTAAATTTATGAGGGATTTCGATCAGGTTACTTAATTTATGGGTGATAACGATTAAATAAAGCATCACAAAGCATCTTACCATATTCTGAGAAGTGTTTGTTATTCTGTGAGTGGTTACCTTTCAAAACACTGTACAAAACATCCTATATTACCACGAGAAGAGTTTCTTCTCCGAGTACTTCATTTAAGTGTTGTAACTATTCACTAAAACACACGAAGAAGCATCCAGTACCACTCTATGTACTTCATGTACGAGTACTAAATTTATAAGTGATTCTGATCAGAGTTTTTCATTTATGGGTGGTTACCATTAAATACAACATCAGAAAGCATCGTACCCTATTGCGAGAAGTGTGTCTTCTCCGAGTACCTCATTTATTAATGGTAACCATTAAAGAAAATCCCACAAAGCATCATATCCTCCTAAGATGTGTTTCTGATCATAGTACTTAATTTGTGAGTGGTAACCTTTGAAGAACACTCAACAAAGCATCATATATTACCACAAGAAGAGTTTATTCTCCGAGTACTTAATTTAAGTGTTGTAACCATTCACTAAAATACACGAAGAAGCATCAAGTACCACTCTAAGTGCTTCATGTACGAGTACTAAATTTATGAGTGATTTTGATCAGAATACTTCATTTATGGGTGGTTACCATTAAACAAAACATCAGAAAGTATCGTTCCCTACTGCGAGAAGTGTTTCTTTCCCGAGTACTTCATTTATTAATGGTAACCATAAAAGAAAACCCCACAAAGCATCATATCCTACTAAGAAGTGTTTCTGATTATATTACTTCATTTGTGAGTGGTAACCTTTTGAAGAACACTCTACAAAGCATCATATATTACCAAAAGAAGAGTTTCTTCTCCATGTACCTCATTTAAGTGTTGTAACCATTCAATAAAACACAACGAAGAAGCACATATACCTATCTAAGTGTTTCTTGTCCGAGTACTGAATTTATGAGTGATTTCGATCAGGTTACTTAATTTATGGGTGATAACCATTAAATAAAATACCACAATGCATCATATCCTACTAAGAAGTGTTTCTAATCATAGTACTTCATTTGTGAGTGGTAACCTTTCAAGAACACTCTACAAAGCATCATATATTACCACGAGAAGTGTTTCTTCTCCGAGTACTTCATTTAAGTGTTGTAACCATTCATTAAAACACAACGAAGAAGCATAGATACCTATCTAAGTGTTTCATGTTCGAGTACTCAATTTATCAGTGATTTCAGTCAAAGTACTTTAATAATGGGTGATAACCATTAAATAAAGCATCACAAAGCATCTACCCTATTCCGGAAAGTGTTTATTATCTGAGTACTTCATTTATGGTTGATAACCATTAAATAAAATACCACAATGCATCATATCCTACTAAGAAGTGTTTCTGATCGTAGTACTTTATTTGTGAGTGGTAACCTTTCAAACAACTATACAAAGCAACATATATTATCATGAGAAGAATTTCTTCTCCGAATCCTTCATTTAAGTGTTGTAACCATTCACTAAAACACACGAAGAAGCATCAAGTACCACTCTAAGTGCTTCATGTACGAGTACTAAATTTATGAGTGATTCTGATCAGAGTACTTCATTTATGGCTGATAACCATTAAATAAAGCATTACAAAGCATCTAACCCTATTCCGGAAAGTGTTTATTATCTGAGTACTTCATTTATGGTTGATAACCATTAAAGAAAATACTACAAAGCGTCATATTCTACTAAGAAGTGTTTCTGATCACAATACTTCATTTGTGAGTGGTAACCTTTCAAGAACACTCTACAAAACATCATATATTACCACGAGAAGAGTTTCTTCTCCATGTACCTCATTTAAGGGTTGTAACCATTCATTAAAACACAACGAAGAAGCACAGATACCTATCTAAGTGTTTCATGTCCGAGTATTGAATTTATGAGGGATTTCGATCAGGTTACTTAATTTATGGGTGATAACGATTAAATAAAGCATCACAACGCATCTTACCATATTCTGAGAAGTGTTTATTATCTGAGTACTTCTTTTATGGGTGGTAACCATTAACGAATACACCAAAAAGCATCATATCATATTAAGAAGTGTTTCTGATCGTAGTACTTCATTTGTGAGTGGTAACCTTTCAAAACACTCTACAAAGCAATATATATTACCACGAGAAGAGTTTCTTCTCCGAGTACTTCATTTTAGTGTTGTAACCATTCATTAAACACAACGAAGAAGCATAGATACCTATCTAAGTGTTTCATGTTCGAGTACTTAATTTATGATTGATTTCAGTCAAAATAGTTTATTGATGGGTGATAACCATTAAATAAAACATCACAAAGTATCTTACCATATTGCGAGAATTGTTTATTATCTGAGTACTTCTTTTATGGGTGGTAGCCATTAAAGAAAACACAACAAAGTATCCTTTCCTACTAAGAATTGTTTCTGATACTTAATTTGTTAGTGGTAACCTTTCAAGAACACTATACAGAGCTTCATATATTACCACGAGAAGAGTTTCTTCTCCGATTACTTCATTTAAGTGTTGCAACCATTCATTAAAACACACGAAGAAGCATCGAGTACCACTCTAAGTGCTTCAGGTACGAGTACTTCATTTATGAGTGATTCTAATCACTGTACTTCATTTTTGGGTGGTAACCATTAAAGAAAACAATACAGAGCTTCGTACCCTACTGTGAGATGTATTTCTTATCTGATTACTTCATTCATGAGTGGTAATCATTCAAGAAAATACCACAAAACATCATATCCTATTAAGAAGAGTTTCTGATCATATTACTTCATTTATGAGTGGTAACCTTTCTAGAAAACTTCACAACACATCATATCTTATCACGAGAAGAGTTACTTCTCCGAGTACTTAATTTATTAATGGTAACCATTAAAGAAAACACTACAAAGCATCATAATCTATTAAGAAGTGTTTCTGATCATAGTACTTCATTTGTGAGTGGTAACCATTCGAGAACACTCTACAAAGCATTATATATTTCCACGGGAAGAGTTTATTCTCCGAGTACTTCATTTAAGTGTTGTAACCAATCATTAAAACACAACGAAGAAGCATAGATACCTATCGATGTTTCATGTTCGAGTATTTAATTTATGAGTGATTTCAGTCAAAGTACCTTATTAACGGGTGGTAACCATTAAAGAAAACACCACAAATTATCTTACCATATTGCGAGAAGAGTTTCTTCTCCGAGTACTTAATTTATTAATGATAACCATTAAAGAAAAGACTACAAAGCGTCATATTCTACTAAGAAATGTTTCTGATCACAGTACTTCATTTGTGAGTGGTAACCTTTCAAGAACACTCTACAAAGCATCATATATTACCAGGAAAGAGTTTCTTCTCCATGTACCTCATTTAAGTGTTGTAACCATTCATTAAAATACAACGAAGAAGCACAGATACCTATATAAGTGTTTCATGTCCGAGTATTGAATTTATGAGGGGATTTCGATCAGGTTACTTAATTTATGGGTAATAACGATTAAATAAAGCATCACAAAGCATCTTACCATATTCTGAGAAGTGTTTATTATCTGAGTACTTAATTTATGGGTGGTAACCATTAAAGAATACACCAAAAAGCATCATATCCTACTAAGAAGTGTTTCTGATCGTAGTACTTCATTTGTGAGTGGTTACCTTTCAAAACACTGTACAAAACATCATATATTACCACGAGAAGAGTTTCTTCTCCGAGTACTTCATTTAAGTGTTGTAACTATTCACTAAAACACACGAAGAAGCATCCAGTACCACTCTATGTACTTCATGTACGAGTACTAAATTTATGAGTGATTCTGATTAGAGTATTTCATTTATGGGTGGTTACCATTAAATAAAACATCAGAAAGCATCGTACCCTATTGCGAGAAGTGTGTCTTCTCCGAGTGCCTCATTTATTAATGGTAACCATTAAAGAAAATCCCACAAAGCATCATATCCTACTAAGATGTGTTTCTGATCATAGTACTTAATTTGTGAGTGGTAACCTTTCAAAAACACTCTACAAAGCATCATATATTACCACAAGAAGAGTTTCTTCTCCGAGTACTTAATTTAAGTGTTGTAACCATTCACTAAAACACACGAAGAAGCATCAAGTACCACTCTAAGTGCTTCATATACGAGTACTAAATTTATGAGTGATTTTGATCAGAATACTTCATTTATGGGTGGTTACCATTAAATAAAACATCAGAAAGTATCGTTTCCTACTGCGAGAAGTGTTTCTTCTCCGAGTATTCATTTATTAATGGTAACCATTAAAGAAAACCCCACAAAGCATCATATCCTACTAAGAAGTGTTTCTGATCATAGTACTTCATTTGTGAGTGGTAATCTTTCAAGAACACTCTACAAAGCATCATATATAACCAAAAGAAGAGTTTCTTCTCCATGTACCTCATTTAAGTGTTGTAATCATTCATTAAAACACAACGAAGAAGCACAGATACCTATCTAAGTGTTTCATGTCTGTGTATTGAATTTAAGAGGGATTTCGACCAGGACACTAAATTTATGGGTGATAACCATTAAATAAAGCATCACAAAGTATCTTACCATATTCTGAGAGTTTGTTATCTGAGTACTTCATTAATGGGTGGTAACCATTAAAGAAAACAACAAAGCATCATACCCTACTGCGGAAAGTGTTTCTTATCTGAGTACTTCATTTAAGTGTTGTATCCATTCATTAAAACACAACGAAGAAGCACATATACCTATCTAAGTGTTTCATGTCCGAGTACTGAATTTATGAGTGATTTCGATCAGGTTACTTAATTTATGGGTGATAACCATTAAATAAAGCATCACAAAGCATCTACCCTATTTCGGAAAGTGTTTATTATCTGAGTACTTCATTTATGGTTGATAACCATTAAATAAAATACCACAATGCATCATATCCTACTAAGAAATGTTTCTGATCATAGTACTTCATTTGTGAGTGGTAACCTTTCAAGAACACTCTACAAAGTATCATATATTACCACGAGAAGAGTTTCTTTTCCGAGTACTTCATTTAAGTGTTGTAACCATTCATTAAAACACAACGAAGAAGCATAGATACCTATCTAAGTGTTTCATGTTCGAGTACTCAATTTATGAGTGATTTCAGTCAAAGTACTTTATTAATGGGTGATAATCATTAAATATAACATCACAAAGTATCTTACCATATTGCGAGAAGTGTTTATTATCTGAGTACTTCTTTTATGGGTGGTAACCAATAAAGAAAACACCACAAAGTATCCTATCCTACTAAGAAGTATTTCTGATCATAGTACTTCATTTGTTAGTGGTTACCTTTCATGAACACTCTGCACAGCTTCACATATTACCACGAGAAGAGTTTCTTCTCCGATTACTTCATTTAGGTGTTGTAATCATTCACTAAAACACATGAAGAAGCATCGAGTACCACTCGAAGTGTTTCATGTCCGAGTATTGAATTTATGAGTGATTTCGATCAGGATACTTAATTAATGGGTGATAACCATTAAATAAAACTTCACAAATCATCTTACCCTATTTCTAAAAGTGTTTATTATCTGTGTAATTCATTTATGGATGGTAACCATGAAAAAAAACACCACAAAGCATCATATCCTACTAAGAAGTGTTTCTGATCATAGTACTTCATTTGTGAGTGGTAACCATTATATAACACAACGCATTTAAGTGTGGTAACCATTCACAAAAACACACGAAGAAGCATCGAGTACCAATCTAAGTGTTTCATGTCCGAGTACTGAATTTATGAGTGATTACGATCTGGATACTTAATTTATTGGTGATAACCATTAAAAAAACATCACAAATCATCTTACCCTATTTCGAGAAGTGGTTATTATCTGAGAACATCATGTATGGGTGGTAACCATTAAAGAAAACACCACAAAGCATCATATCCTACTAAGAAGTGTTTCTGATCATAGTACTTAATTTATGGGTGGTAACCTTTCCAGAACACTTTACAAAGCATCATATATTACCACGAGAAGAGATTCTTCTCCGAGTACTTCATTTAAGTATTGTAACCATTCATTAAAAAACAACGAAAAAGCATAGATACCACTCTAGGTGTTCATGTCCGAGTACTTAATTTATGAGTGATTCTGATCAGAGTACTTCTTTTATGGGTGGTAGCCATTAAATAAAACTCCAGAAAGCATCGTACAGTACTGCGAGAAGTGTTTCTTCTCTGAGTACTTCATTTCTTAATGGTAACCATTAAATAAAACTCCACAAAGCATCATATCCTACTAAGAAGTGTTTTTGATCGTAGTACTTCATTTGTGAGTGGTAACCTTCCAAGAACACTCTACAAAGCATCATAAATTACCACGAGAAGAGTTTCTTCTCCGAGTACTTCATTTAAGTGTTTTAACCATTCGCTAAAACACACGAAGAATCATCGAGTATCACTCTAAGTGTTTCATGTCCGAGTACTGAATTTATGTTTGATTTTGATCAGGATACTTAATTTATGGGTGATAACAATTAAATAAAACATCACAAAGCATCTTACCATATTCCGAGAAGTGTTTATTATCTGAGTACTTCATTTATGGGTGGTAACTATTACAGAAAACACCACAAAGCATCATATCCTACTAAGAAGTGTTTCTGATTGTAGTACTTTATTTGTGAGTGGTAACCTTTCAAAACACTCTACAAAGCATCATATATTACCACGAGAAGAGTTTCTTCTCCGAATCCTTCATTTAAGTGTTGTAACCATTCAATAAAACACACAAAGAAGCATCGAGTACCACTCTAAGTGCTTCATGTACGAGTACTTAATTTATGAGTGATTCAGATCAGAGTACTTCATTTATGGATGGTAACCATTAAAGAAAACAACACAAAACATCATATCCTACTGCGAGAAGTGTTTCTTATATGAGTACTTCATTCATGGGTTGTAATCATTAAAGAAAACACCACAAACATCATATCATATTAGGAAGAGTTTCTGATCATAGTACATCATTTATGAGTAGTAACATTTATAGAAAACTCCACAACACATCATATCTTACCACGAGAAGAGTTTCTTCTCCGAGTACTTCATTTATTATTTGTAACCATTAAAGAAAACACCACAAAGCATCATATCCTACTAAGAAGTGTTTCTGATCATTGTATTTCATTTCTGAGTGGTAACCTTTCAAGAACACTCTAAGTAATTCATTCTGGAACACTTCTCATAGTAGGATAAGATGTTTTGTGGTGTTTTTAAGGGTTACCACCCATAAATGAAGTACTCTGATCAGAAACACATCTCATAGTAGGATAAGGTGCTTTGTGGTATTTTATTGATTGTTTACCTCCTATGATTGATGTACTCGGACATGAAGCAAATAGAGTGGTATTCTATTCTTCTTCATGGCCTTTTAGTGAATGACTACCAACATTAAATTTAATACTCGAAGAAGAAACACTTCTCGTTGCAAGATATGATGCTTTGTGGAGTTTTCTTTAATGGTTACCATTAATAAATGAAGAACTCCAAGAAGAAGAACAAAATAGCTCTTACTCGTACTCTTATCCGTTTAGCTAAAGAAAAAAACCTTACTTGTACTCATATTCGTTAATTTAACGAAAAATGTCTTACTCATACCTGTTTTATCGAAAATGATACATATCGGGTAAAAGTTTCGTTGACAGTCCTAGGTAAAAATAATAAGGGGGTAAATAGGGTAGGTATGGAGGGTATAGAGGGTAAAGTGCGACAAAGAAGGTAAAGAGGTAAAAATGGTAAGGGGATAAATAGAGTAAAGACCGGTAAATAGTGTAAAAAAGAATAAAAATGGTAAGAAGGGTAAGAGGGTAAAGACGATAAAAAAGTAAATAGGATAATTGTGGGTTAAAAAGGTAAAAGAGTAAAAAAGATAAAAGGAGGTAAAGAGGATAAAAAAAGTAAATATGAGTTAAGAGGGTAGAGATGGGTAAAAACGTTATAAAGAGGATAAAGAGAGGTAAAGAGAAGTAAAAAGAGTAAAGAGGGATAAAGAGGGCAAAAAAGGTAAAAAAGATAAAAAGGGATAAAGAGAGGTAAAGAGGAGTAAAAAGAGTAAAGAAGGGTAAAGAAGGTAAAAAAGATAAAAAAAAAAAAAAGATAAAAAGGGATAAAGATGGTAAAAATGAGTAAAAATGATAAAGATGCGTAAAGAGGGAAAATATGGGAAAAATGGATAAAGGGGATAAAAGAGTAAAGAGGCTAAAATGAGGTAAAAAGAATAAAGAAGGATAAAAAAGATAATAGGATAAGAGGTTAAATATGGTATGGACGTGTAAAGAGGGTAGAAAGGGTAAAAGGGGTAAAGAGGTGTAAAGAGGAGTAAAGAGGGTAAACATGATAAAAAAGGTAAAAAGGAGTAAATGGAATAAAAATAGTAAAAATGGTAAAGATGGTAAAGATGAGTAAAGAGTGTAAATATGGATAAAAAATGGTAAAGAGATAAGGGGGTTAAATAGGATAAGGAGGGTAAAGAGAGGTAAAAAGGTAAAGAGGGGTAAAGAGGGTACAAAGGGGTAAAAAGGATCAGGACAAGTAAAGAGGATAAATATGGTAAGAACCGGTACAGATGATAAATATGATAAAGACGGATAAAGAGGATAAGGGATAAATAGGATAAATATGGTAAAATAGGTAAAGAGTGGTAAAGAGAATAAAGACGGATAAATAAGGTAAGGACGGTAAGGGGGTGAAGAGGGGTAAAGAGAATAAATAGGGATAAAAAGGGAAAAAAATGTCAAAGTAGATAAAGAGTGTAAAGATGGGTAAAGATGAGTAAAGATGAGTGAAGAAGGGTAAATATTGTAAAGAAGGTAAATAGGGGTAAAGAGAGCAAAGAGGGTAAATAGGATAAAGAGGGATAAAAATGATAAGGACAGGTAAATAGATTAAGAATGAGTATAGTGGATAAGGGGATAAAATAATAAAGTGGGTAAATAGGGGTAAATAGGGTAAGAGTTGTAAAGAGGGTAATGACAGATAAAAATGATAAAATGGTAAAGAAGATAAAAATGATAAGTAGGGTAAAAAGGATAAAAGGATAAAGTGGAGTAAAAAAGGTAAAAAAAGTAAGAGGGTAAATAGGGTAAGGAGGATAAAAATGATAAAGATGGATAAAGTGGTAAAAGGTAAAGATGTGTAAATAGGGTACGGACGGATAAGGGGTAAATAAGGTAAAGAAGTGTAAATAGGGTAAGGACGGGTAAGGGGTAAATTGGGTAAGGATGGGTAAGGGATAAATAGGGTAAGGTGGTTAAAGAGGGGTAAATAGGATAATGAGGATAAAAATGATAACACGAGTAAAGGGGAGTAAATTGGGTAAAAAGAGATAAAGAGGGTCAAAAGAGTAAGGGAGTAAATAGAGTAAGGACGGATAAAGAGTGTAAAAAAAAGGTAAAAAAGATAAGGAGAGTAAGAGGATAAAGGGGGTAAAAGAGTAAATAGGATCATCGAGGGTAAATAGGGTAAAGGGTAAAATTGTAAAATGGGGTAAAGAGAGTAAAGAGAGTAAAGAGAGGTACAGAGGGTAGAGAAGGGTAAACACATTATAAATAGGATAAATAGAGGTAAGGAGGAGTAAAGAAGGTAAAAAGAGTAAAGAGTGGTAAATAGAGTAAATTGGGTAAAAATGGTAAAGAGGGGTAAAAAAGAGTAAAAATGATAAAGAGGGTAAATATGGTAAAGGGGATAAAAGAGTAAATAAGGTAAAAATGGTAAAGAGGGGTAAAAAAAATAGGACAAGGGGTTAAATATGGTAAAGACGTATCAAGAGGGTAAAAATGGTAAAAGGAGTATAAAGGCGTAAAGAAGAGGAAAAGGGATAAATAGAGTAAGGGCGGGTAAAGAGAATAAAAATGATAAAAATGATAAATAGGATAAAATAGTAATAATTATAAAGAGGGTAAAGATGGGTAAAGAGGGTAAAAATGGTAAAGAGAGTAAGGAGGTTAAATAGGATAAGAAGGGTAAAGATGAGTAAAAAGGTAAAGAGGGGTAAAAATGTAAAGAGGGAAAAAGAGTAAAGAGGGATAAAGAGGATAAAGAGGGTTAAAGAGGGTAAATATGGTAATAACGGGAAAGAGGGTAAAAATGGCAAAAGGGGTAAGAGGCGTAAAAAGGGCTAAAAAGGATAAAGAGGGTAAGGAGTAAATAGGATAAGGACGGGTAAAGAGGGTAAAGAGGGTAAAAAAGGTAAAAGGGATAAATAGAATAAAAATAGTAAAAATGGT
Organism: Eleocharis quinqueflora; assembly: GCA_964058865.1. Classification (NCBI taxonomy): domain Eukaryota; kingdom Viridiplantae; phylum Streptophyta; class Magnoliopsida; order Poales; family Cyperaceae; genus Eleocharis; species Eleocharis quinqueflora. The sequence goes on from CAXKVX010005171.1 coordinate 47,241, forward strand.
AAAGAGGGTAACAATGGATAAAAATGGTAAAGAGAGTAAGGGGGTTAAATATGATAAGAAGGGTAAAAAGGGGTAAAAAGGTAAAGAGGATAAAAAGAGTAAAGATGGGATAAAGATGATAAAGAAGGATAAATATGGTAAGGACGGGTAAAGGGGTAAGGGGTAAATAGGGTAAAAAGTGGTAAAGAGGATAAAAATGGGTAAATAGGGTAAGGAGTGTAAGGGGGTAAAGAGGGATAAAGAGGAGAAAAAAGATTAAAGATGGTAAAGATGATAAAAAGGAATAAAGATGGGTGAAGAGGGGTAAAGATTGGTAAAGAGAGTAAAGAGGATACAGATGATAAAGAGGGGTAAAAAGGATAAGGGCGGGTAAATATGGTAAGGACGGGTATAGAGGGTAAGGGGATAAATAGAATAAAGTGGGTAAAAGAGGTAAAGAGGAGTAAATAGAGTAATTGCATGAGTTGGTACTTGTATGAATGTTTGGCGATATAATGATTATTTTACACATTATTTTAACTTTTTGCTGAATTGGTACTTGTATGAATGTTTGGCGAACATGTTATGCATGTTATGTTTGTTAGGATTATATTTTTGTTGTTATGCATGTTAGATGATTTATTACTATGGTTGGTTTGATAGTCTTTCACGATTAATCTTGATTTTATGTTTTTTATTATTTATTTATATCTGTATAATTATATGCATAATAAATAATATTTTAATTAACGTGCATAACAAAAATAATTTGCATAATTATTTGAATAACATGCATAACAAAATTTAGATGCATGCTAATAATATAAGCTGCATAATAAAATTTATTTCAGTTCTTGTTGATTTGTTTTAAAATAGCACGCATACAAAATAAAAATATGAATCAATACCTAACTTTTTTCATCTTAGCCCTTTGATAAAATTTAACTTATTAGGTCAAATTAGATTGTCAAAATTGTTCAAAATATAACGTTGTCATCAGATCCGAATTCGTATTCTCTGAAATGGTCAGCAATTTTTAAACCGAAAATGAGCAGCTTTTGCACGCTGATACTGTAGCAGCGTTGTAGCAGTTACTGTGCGGGCAGCGGTGAAAATTCAAGAATACTGACCATTTCTAACAATTTCTATTCCAGAATGTGAATTCATCGGGTCCTACCTCTAGAAAGAGAAGGAATTGCCCAAAAATTTAAGGTGTCCCATTTAAATCATTAAAATAGTAATTTTTTTGTTCTTTCGGAAATAATAAAATCACGATATCCTAGCGCATTATAAATTGACATATTTATCATTGAAATTGATTTTATTATAATGGATAAAAAGGATTTTAATTTTTTACAAAAAATGAAAATAATGACAATGGCAGCACCGAATGCACATAAATCTTATAATAATAGTAATAATAAGAGAAATGCTATTATGCTTTGCAAAGCACGTGCTTTGAAATTGTGAATCATTGGATCTTCAATCATCATGTGCACACGAATCACAAAGCGTGATCTAATGGTCCACAATTTCAAAGCACGTGCTTTGCAAAGCAAATAGCATTTCTCGTAATAATAATAATAATAATAATAATAATAATAATAATAAGGTGGTGCATTCTAATTAAAAATCTCTTTGAAATTATATAAAATGATAAATCATATAATTTTGTTTATATAATATGTAATAAATTATAACAAATACACTAATTTTGACTAGTATACTATACATAAAAAATTTTATGCGCTTTTAAATCCTACAATATTCTCAAAAATTGCAAATTGTTTAGTATGCATAGAACTTATACATATGCACATGTAAAATACATTAGTATTCCATTAAAAGATACATTAGTCTCGCCTACTGACGTCATAAATGTGTGCTGTTTCATAAAACAGATGAGCCACCGTGATTGGCACCGCTCTAAAATCGTTTCACATTTCTACTAGATGGTCCCCACCCACCACCGATCATTTTTAATTTTTTTTATGGACCAATACGTCGCACTGGTAATAAGTAGGACGGTAAACGAAATGAACTCGAACGAACTAGCTTGTGTTTAAGTTTGATTTGAAAATAACTTCGAATTAGTTTGATTTTAAATACAACAAAATTCGAACAAAATGTGTAAAGTTTGAGTTTGATTTGATACTGATCTGAACCGAACTGAAACGAATTACGAACTACAAATTTTATTGCAGTCCGACAGTAGTAAAAGGAGATGACGAAAATCCAACTAGAGAGTGAGTGAGAACCAATTAGAGTTTATTTGAATGAAGATGATAATGCTGACATTAAAGATAAATGTACAAACTATCTCTCATGGAAATAAATATGAAGTAGATAATGCAGTTGAGAAAATGAGAGAAAAATAACTAGATTCGAACTATATAGTTCGTTAACAACATTAGAATGAATTATGTCAAGTTTGAGTTCGATTTGGTATTAATTCGAACGAACTCGTAGCACAGACTATATATATATATATATAAAACATGGCTAAAATAATATGCATAGTACACCCCATTTCGTACTATGCATATAGATATTGGTCAATAAATTGAGATTTAAGTTGCTCAATAAATTTTTCATATGAAAATATTGTAGGAAAAAAAATTGTGATTTTTAGAGCTTTCTTGCTATTTTTTAAATATTTTTAAAAAACAGTCCAGATTTAATACTACAAAAGTGTCATTTCTGGACTGTTTTTAAAAAATATTTAAAAATAGCAAGAAAGCTCTAAAAATCACGAAATTTTATTTCCTACAAGATTTTGATATGAAGAATTTATTGAGCAACATAAATATCAATTTAATGATCAAATTAAATACAAATAACCCCATAGTACGTTATGTGGTGTACTATGCATATTATTTTAGCCATGCTCATATATATATATATATATGGGCTATAGTGCTTGCATCAAATCTCACATACAAACGGTTAAAATTTTGATTTATCATGCTCAATAATTTTTTTATATCAAAATCTTGTGGGATGCCAAAATTTTCTATTTTTAAACTTTTTAAGCACTTGTTTTGGATTTTTGAAAGTGAAACATTTTATGTATAAGCATTAGATATTTTATTACTATTTTGAAGTCATTTTAAAAAATCCAAAACAAGCCTTCAAATTTTCTAAAAATAGAAAATTTTGGTATCCCATAAAATTTTGATATAAAGAAATTATTGAGCATGATAAATCAAAATTTTAGGCGCCTGTATGTGAGATTTAATGATCAAGCATCATGGCCCAGCTCTATATGTAAAAAATGAAAAATTGGTTTATAGTAAGATTCCAATATGGAGATCCCATTGAACTGTTTGGATCAACCATTTTAATTTTAAAAATTAAAATTTGAGCGTGATGCCAAGACTAATATTGGCTTCATAGTGCACCATAGCATATATATATATATATATATATGAGCATGGCTAAAATAATATGCATAGTACACCACATAACGTACTATGCGCCCATTTATATTTAATTTGATCATTAAATTGATATTTAAGTTTCTCAATAAATTCTTCATATCAAAATCTTGTAGGAAATAAAATTTCGTGATTTTTAGAGCTTTCTTGCTATTTTTTAAATATTTTTTAAAAACAGCCCAGAAATGACACTTTTGTAGTATTAAATCTGGACTGTTTTTAAAAAATATTTAAAAAATAGCTAGAAAGCTCTAAAAATCACGAAATTTAATTTCCTATAATATTTTCATATTAAGAATTTATTGAGCAACTTAAATCTCAATTTAATGACCTATATCTATATGCATAGTACAAAATGGGGTGTACTATGCATATTATTTTAGCCATGCTATATATATATATATATATATATATATATATATATAGTCCGGCTAGCGTGCTTCCATAAGCACTTTGGATGAAACGCTTAAGGGTCAAATTTTAAAATCTAGCGTTTGAAATTTCGATTTAAGTAGCTCAATAATTTATTTATATCATAATTTTGTAGAATACTAATTTTTTCTATTTTTAGAATTTTCTAACTATGTCTAATGATTTTTTAAAGATAACCCTATTTGACATAGAAAGGTATTTTTATTATATTTTGCCAACTTTCAAAAATCATTTGACATAGTTAGAAAATTCTAAAAATAGAAAAAATTAATATTCTACAAGATTATGATATAAAGAAATTACTAAGCTATTTAAATCAAAATTTCAAACATTAGATTTTAAAATTTGACCCGTAAGCGTTTCACTCGAAGTGCTTATGGAAGCACGCTAGCCAGACTCTGTATATATATATATATATATATATATATAGCATGGCTAAAATAATATGCATAGTACACCACATAACGTACTATGCGTCCATTTGTATTTAATTTGGTCATTAAATTGATATTTAAGTTGCTCAATAAATTCTTCATATCAAAATCTTGTAGGAAATAAAATTTCGTGATTTTTAGAGCTTTCTTGCTATTTTTTAAATATTTTTTAAAAACAGCCCAGAAATGACACTTTTGTAGTATTAAATCTGGACTGTTTTTAAAAAATATTTTAAAAATAGCTAGAAAGCTCTAAAAATCACGAAATTTGATTTCCTACAATATTTTCATATGAAGAATTTATTGAGCAACTTAAATCTCAATTTAATGATATTTATCTATATGCATAGTACAAAATGGGGTGTACTATGCATATTATTTTAGCCATGCTCATATATATATATATATGAGAGAGATCCGTAGCCGCCAAACTTCCAACCGCTTCATGGTAGCAAATGTAAATGATCGCTCTGGACCGTTGAAAACATTCTCCATATTAATACAGACTTGGAAATCAAATTTTACATTTTTTGAATTTGTTTACTATTTTATCGGATGGATTGAAAATTTATTTATCTAATGATTTAAAAACATCCAATTTTCGACCATTTACACTTTGTATGATGTAGCGGTTGCGAGTAGGGATGTCAATGGTCCTTACATTCGAGTATTTTGCCTATCCCGCGGCTACCTAGCTTGCAAAAATGTCATACTCGGCCTACCCGATCCGCAGAGATGGGCTTAGAATTGACAACTCAGCCTACCCATGGGCATCATAGCCCGGTCCATGGGTTACCCGCACAGGCCCGTCCAATACTCCAAACAATTTTTTTAATTATCGAATGTATAATTTGTAATTACTGAATTGTAAATTATAATAATTTTAGAATTTTAGATTCATATCGACTAATAATTTGATGTCATAATCAGCTGCCATTATTATAATCAGCAAAATTTAATCAGGCCTCACATCATATACTTGTTGGGATTTCATGTGTAAGTTCAAGAGGACGAAAATTAAATTTTTTGCCTCTATTTAACTCAATACACAAATGATCTTATTTATATAACAATTGCAAGCAAGATTATACTATGACATTTCATCGAACACCTCTTGTGCATCAACAAAACAGAAAATAACACAATTATTTCTTGCACAAGAGTGGATAAAAGATTATACCTAAAGAGATTGTCAAATCTCTTCCTAGAGAGGAGTCAATTCCTCTTCTAGGTCTCTTGGAAACCGTCATCTTCCTTCTTCGGCCATGGAAGCACCCTTGTCTCTTGGTTCACCTTGAACCTAAACAACAACCTAAAGCATCCTTAGATAGATGGATGTAGAGGTTAGAGCTTAGATCTTCAATCTTCAATGAACAAGTTATTTCATTTGGTGGCTAAACCTTGCAAGAGAAAGGAAAAAAGAACAATGGAGTTTTTCTTTCTACACACAAGAGAGGAGAAAAAGGGGTTACTATTCACGGTCACTATTCATGCTACTGTAGCAAGGAAGAGAAAAAAGTCATTTTTCATCTCAAACATACCCCTTTATATAGCCAAGCCCTAGGGCAACACTTGTGTTAATTATTTACACAAATGGCTATGATTACTCTCTTGTTATTCCCTAATCATATTTTGCAAGGATTTAATTTATGAGTAAATAATATTACTATATTATTCTAATATGAATTAATTTATTATTCTTCTATTGATCTTAAACATTATATAAAATAATATTCACATATATTCTCATAAATTTATTTTATGATCTAAGCATGTCATTTTACATGACATATTGCTTTAACATTTTAACTCATATATCATGAGATTAAATACATCATTCAAAATGTAAAATACTTGTTGTATATGTTCAGTTGGTGTGACCTTACAAAGGATCTACGTCATCTTGGGATATAATATAAAATACTTTATATTATGGACTATAAGAGGTTCTATCACTACATTATAGTCTCCCAAACGACATAGTCGTTACGTGCTTACACTTAATTCGTGTCTATCCTTGTCTCATGATATTTTAAATAATATACAAAATAGGATCGTGTCATTTTTGCATTATATTCTTTTCTTGGTCTCTCAAGTGAATTATAAGTATAACTACATCAGTTATATTGCATGCAATATAATTTCACTTTACCAAGAGGTCCAGTAATATCATAACTCAAATAATTGAGGGACAATAATAATATTGACATATAAATTTCTCCCGCATAAGTTGTACATAACGAATTACTATATCATTCCAATCATTTGAATGGACTTTAATAGTAATCACATTATATACTTCTCATGTGAAAAACTTACATGTCTCATATATAAGATTCAAAGACACATTGAAAACATTAATGACACAAAACCAATCCATATAATGCTCCATCTAGTTAGGTCATGTTCAGTATATAAAGAATCACCATTTTATATACTCATGTCATTGGATGATAATCACTTATCAATATTTATAGAATTACAATGTACTTTCAATTGACATGACAATCTTCATGGTAAATAATGTTCCCTTTAATTACCACGATTGTGAACATATTTAGGATTATATATTTTCATCTAAAGAGTTCTATGGTTCAAGACCATGAGCATCTTCTCGAACGCTTCTAAAGATATAACATATCAATCTCAAGGAACATAAATGTATAATAACATTTAAAATCATAAACAATTCATAAATTCTTTCAAAACATACAATCGTGGTGATTGAAGCACCAAACTGCCATCCCTAGTTGCGAGCGGCTACGAAATGGATGGTGGCTATGGATCCCTAGAGCACCATGAAGCACCAAACTGTTTGTGCTTCATGTTTGTTATCTCCAATTTGAAAATTCTAATGACCGATCCAAACCATTGAACATGATCTACATATTGAAATCTACTTGGTGATTGAATTTTACATTTTTTATTTTTTTGCTATTTTTTTAAGAGGTACAAAATTCAATCTCTAAGTAGATTTCAATATGTAGATAACTTTCAACGGTTTAGATCGGTCATTTGAATTTTCAAATTTTAGATACGATGTGGAGCATGAGCGGTTTGGTGCTACATGGAGCTAGTGTTTTAATAACGGGGCGGGTCGGGTACCCGTGGATCCGACCCGTCCAGATCCACGGGTACGGCGGATCCACGGGTTCAACGGGACGAGTATGCACCGGTCCGAACCCAAAACCCCCAACCCGACCCGTGATAAACCCGAGTGGGTAGGGTCCACGCGGGTCCAGGCGGGTCGGGCACGGGTCGGGGCGGGTCGGGTTGGATCCGTCCAATCTTTTTTTTAAATGTAGGAAAAATGTGATTTAAACTTAAAAAAATACGGAAAATGTGTAAAAATAATGAACTAATTGTATGAACTAATTTGATAAAATATTTTAAAATTATGTCATTTTTATTTATAATTATCTTTAAAATCGAATAATATTCAAATAATTTTAGGAAAATAATACAACTTTAAAAAAATCCGAAAAAATTCCAAAATATACGAAAAATGTGTAAAAAATATGAAATAATTGTATGAACTATTTTAATAAAATATTTTATAATTTTGTCATTTTTATTTATAATTATCTTTAAAATCGAATAATAATAAAATAATTTAGGAAAAATGATACAACTTTAAAAAAATCCGAAAAAATTTTAAAAAAATCCAAAAAAATGTATAAAAATTATAAAATAATTATATGAACTATTTTGATAAAATATTTTATAATTATGTCATTTTTATTTATAATTATCTTTAAATAGAATAATATTCAAATAATTTTTGGAAAATGATACAACTTTAAAAATAATCCAAAAATCCCAAAAAAATGTATAAAAATTATGAAATGATCGTATGAACTATTTTGGTAAAATATTTTATAATTATGTCATTTTTATTTATAATTATCTTTAAAATCGAATAATATTCAAATAATTTCGAAAAAAAACTATAAACTCCAAAAAAATCTGAACAATTGCAAACAAATATGAAAAAATGTCAAAAAATTATGAAATAATATTTTGAAATTTTCGAATAATTGAAAATTTTAAAAGCTACCCTCCTCCTTTATTCCGGGCTTGGGACCGGCTACGTGTAGTCACATAGGCAGAGTTCTAACTTTTTTTTGTTAGTATTCTTCCAAAAAATGTGATAAAAATAAAATGCTTCAAAATTAATAAAAGAAAAACATACTATAAAGCACGCATGAAATCATTTCTCAAATATCACAAATCATCGTCTTATGCATACAGCGGAGTGTCAGAATCATCGTCAGCGTTAGAAGTTCTTGGCATATTACTACTTTCTTGCGTGACAGGAGATGTGAGTCCATGAGGACTGGGACCGTGTTGATTCCGCTCTTCGACATCAATCCAATCTTTCATACACACAAGTTGCTCGAAACATTTTTCACCCAACCTGGTGCGTTTGTCGATCAAAATTCTACCTGTTGAACTGAAACACGATTCAGCAGGTACGGTTGACACAGACACTTCATAAACATTGCGCGCCATCGCTGCCAACACTGGATATGCACCGAAATGTCGCTTCCACCAGTCCAGGATGTCGATGTCATCGTCTTCAAGGCTTTCCAAATAGTAGCTCAACAATTCATTGGTGTTGAGCATTTGAGGTTCATCATCTCGTAGCTCGCTAAGCAAGCCCGAAGTGTTGTTTCTGTTTGTAATAAAAAATAATTCTAATTAATAAGTATTAAGTAATATGGTATACTGTGAGTTCAAAATTTAGTAAATAATTAAATATATTGCATTCATACCTTTGTGTGCGAGGTGTCGTAGTAGTCGTACTTGATATATGTCGAGCATTGTAAATGTCGAACATAGAGTCGAATAAAGCATTTGAGAAACTGTATCATATGATAAGTTCATATTTTTTCTTATACCTCCGAATCAATCTTATGGTGTACTTCTTCTTGAAGGCCGAATGGAGACAATTCGCGACAATGGTGATAGGAGGTACTTCCTCCCAATATTTGAGAAACTTCTCCTTCATTGTATCCACGATAGGAGTTAAATTACGATCAAGCTCCTCTGCATCTTCAAGTTGACGATAGACCTATGAGAATTGAAAAAGAGTTACAAGAGGATGGAGAGATTAATGCAAAAAAATGATGATTATTTACAAAATAGTTTAAATAGATATAGGTCGAGAATGAGATTACGTACCTTTGTGATGGTGTACAGATGGTGAAGCAACTTGTGTGTTGATGGTCTGTACGAGCATGAAAGTTTGATGATGGCATTGAAAAAAACCTGAAGAAAGTCCTTCAATTTCTCCAATCGGTCCCATTCTCCCACGGTGAGCATCAGTTGTATCCCGTCATTTATTGCGTGCTTATACGGAAAAAAACGAAGGAACATTCTATATGTGGAGTTCCAACGGGTATCAACATCCCATGGTACCATCAACTTACCCAAACCCAAACCCAAACGTGAACATAATGCATGAAATTCTTGTTTTCTAATATTATTTGAATAAATGTGATGCAGTCCATCTTTGAATTTGTAAATTAACACTTTTATACCTTTAGTTTTCAGTCCATCTTTAACGGTAAGATTTAGAATATGACATGCACATTTTTTATGAAATAATCTCCCATCCATTATGGGGTTTAATGCACGTATAAAATAATCAATAGATTTTATATTATTGCTAGCATTGTCAAAAGAAATTGAAAAAAATCTTATTTTCTAAATCTCTTTTTAAATTATATTAATGCAAAACATTAATTATGGCTTGGTAAATAACGTGTGCGGTGTGCGGAAAATCCAAGTTACGAAAACATAGAACTCGTTTCTGCAAAAGCCAATTTTCATCAATATAATGTGCTGTAATACAAAAATATCCTAAACCATGCTTACCTGCGCTCCAACAGTCAGATGTGATTGATACATTATAGTTGGCGTAACCAAAAATGGCTAACAGTTCATTTTTCTTTTCTAAGTATTGTTTCTTGATTTCTTCCACCATTTTGTGGTGGTGAAATTTCTTGTACAATACTTGGTCACAACATTTTATCATTAATCTAGCAAAACTAGGATAACAACTCATACTAATTGGTTGTTCTTTATGGGCAATGTATCTGGCAAATTCACTTAACATTCTTTTTTCATCATATTTGGCCAAGGTTCTCGAACCGTCTAGGTTAATATTGCTTTGCACTAACCATTGGTCAGGTAGTTCCTGTGGTTCCTCACCTTTTTCAGCATGCTTGTCAGCATGCTTTTTGAATGAACTTAAACCACTAGATTTTTTGTAAGTGAAATAACATGCACATTCTTTTATCTTGCATCGTAAAGTCGAAACAGTTCCGCTTGCATCCTTTGTTGTTTCGTAGTAACGCCACCATTCTGCATCGTATTTGGGCGCGGTTGTTTTCCTCTTCTTCTTTTGTGACGGCTCTACCTGCGCTTCTTGGATATCTGGTGATGCCTTTGACGATGAGGGGACAATTTCGTCGATAGACGAGGTCATATTTCTTGTTGGCATTTGAGGTTCTGTGGGTTCAGTCATTGGTGTGAACGAAGGGAGTTGAGTCTATGGAACGGTCTCTTGTGATACGTAGGGATGATTAGGGTATAACGGGAGGTTTGCATGTCGTGGAGGTGGGTTCATGCTTGGATTTTGTTGATAATAATACTCAGGATGTGTTTGAGGGTTAGTGTTTGCATATTGTGCGACGGGCTCCTCGCCAAAAAATTCAACACTAATCTTGTGTGCGAGCTCGTCAACATAGTTAGGAGGAGATGCCATATCTACAACAAGTCAATAATAACAAAAAACAACTATGAATATAAACACCTATGAATAAAAAAGTAAAAATATAGGCGGAATTTCTTCCAGCTATGTAATAAAAAAATAAAAAGCTCTGATAATAACCAGTGCCAATATAAAAAAATAAACAAGTAGGCGTATTTCTTCTAGCCATGTAATAAAAAAATAAAAAGCTCTAGTAATGACCAGTGCCAATATAAAAAAATTAAACAAGTAGGCGAAATTTCTTCTACCCATGTAATAAAAAAATAAAAAGCTCTGGTAATGACCAGTGCCAATATAAAAAAAATTAAACAAGTAGGCGGAATTTCTTCCAGCCATGTAATAAAAAAATAAAAATTACGAAAAGAATATGCAGAAATAAAAGATAAGTTAAAAATAAGAAATGCAAAAATTGAAGCATAGAAATCTACATTAAATCTTATCTACCTTTGAATAATGTAGAAGTTGCATGAAAGAATGTCGAAATTTCGTTTCTTTTTTATACCAAACCGAATAAATGTAAATTTACTAAATATCTAAGATTACTTAATTAAATCTAAATGTATTATAACTTAATAACTTATAAATTTAGAAATTAAAATTTTGAGAGAATTGAGAATTGATTTGAGAATTTGAGAAATGAGAGAGAATGAGAATTGATTTGTGAGGAATGTGAGAGGGTAGGGGTGTATTTATAGAGGGGGGATGAGAATTTGAATTTTTTTTAAAAAAATTATGCATATTATTATAATATTATTTTATTTTTTTTGAATTTGATTTGACAAAAGTTGAAATAAAGGTGACAAAAGGTAAAATAGGGTAATAGGGGTGTAAATTCGAATTTTTTTAAAATAATTTCTGCACAATATTTTTATATATTTTTTAATTTGATTTGACAAAAAGGTGAAATATGGGTCAAATGGGCTGTCACGGGTCCGGCGGGTCGGGTAGCACGGGTCTGGGGAGCGGGTCCACGGGTCGGGCACGGGTCTACACGGGTTTGGGGGATTTGGGGCCAACCCGACCTGTGCTAGATTCGTGGATCCGGGATCCACGGGTCGGGTCGGATCTGGGCACGGGCACGGGTGGGTAGACCCGCCCGGATTTTTTTAAACTCTACATGGAGCACCCTAGCCTATATATATATAGTTAGGCTAAAGTACTTTATAAAACACAAAAGTGCATATACTTTAGACCCACATCTCACAATACAAAGTGCAAATGGCTGATTCGAACCATTGAAAATATTGTCAATACTAAAATCTACTTGAATAGGTAGAAAATTCAACAATCTAATGATTTTCACACTTCCAATTTATCGAATTTTCTACTCATCTCATAAAATAGTAAAAAAAATGAAAAAAAATGAAAAATTTGGTTTCCAAGTAGATATTAGTAAGGACAACATTTTCAACAGTCCGAATCGGTCATATTGCACTTTGTATTGTGAGTGTGCGTCTAAAGTATATGCACTTTTGTGCTTTATAAAGTATTTTAGCCTAACTATATATATATTGTCTCAATATCATCTGAAGGTTAAGATCCTCTCGAGATTCAAACTGTTTTAGTTCACGAACAATTTCGAACGAACCGACCCTAGTTTGAATTTGATTCAAAACTATTTCGAACTAGTTTGATTCGAGTTGAAATTAATTTCGAACTGAAATCGAACAAACTAATTTCGAACTTTTCTCAAATCAAACTCCAACGAATTACGAACTACGAATTTTTCTTGCAACTCTAGTAATAAGGGTAAAATGTTGCCAGACGAATGATAGAGAACAGATGGATAAATTACGGATCGGATGGTAATTAGTTGTACCATATTCAATTTATTTTAAGACAAAAACTTGGATACTCTAAAAGATAGGTATATTGGATACTATATTTCTTGTTGAAAGTATCCCTGATCCCATTGATGATTCACTTTAACTTTTGCTAGTTTTTTCAAGTAATCACTTTTCGTCAATCTCGATGAATTGAATGACCCAATGAGTTAGATTACCTAGTGTACTCATTTTTTGAAGTATCCAAAATTTTGTTTTATTTTAAATATAAATGCAAATACATACAAAAAGTTACTGTAAATATGACTACAATAAAATATAAAGAAAACATTGGAAATTTGTAATAAAATTCGAATGCTTTATATAATGTATACAATTGTAAATTTATGTTGAAGATTTAATAAATTTAATAAACCTATTGCAGTGCAATTTTAGTGTAAGTATATATCTTGAAGAAGCAATATATATATTATAAAATGCAAAATAAAATGCAATTATTAGAGTAAGAAAAATGTTTTAGCATATACTTCATCGACACGTCATCAATACGTGCGTCGTTATGCATGTTCAACCCATCGCGATCAGTGACAGAGTGACATGCAATTAGGGAGATGGGGTCAGTTGCACTCTGGATCTTTTTTTTCAAGGAAGCGACTAACTGTCCCCCCCCCCTTACACGCCTCCCATATATGACAAATATAGTAGTCTTTATATACTGAATGTAAGTCTTTATACTCAAATGTAGTAGTCTTTATACTATTGGACTGGATTCATTATAATAAATATTGAGTTTCAAGTTTTCATTTCTCAAGACATGTAGTATTTATTTGTAATTTTCTTGTTAATTATATACTGCAATAAATACTCTATCATGGAAGTCTATATAATTAACAAGAAATGTACACATAATATTTTATTTGGCAGTCTCCATTTTAATATGGAAGTCTTTATATTAAATGTTACAATTTTTTATACTGTATCACGTAATTATTTTGTCGAGAGGGGACAGAAAGTGTGGATGATATATTAACTCTTTTTTCAAATAATCATTTATTTGATATTTAAAAAAAATTCTTATAATATGAATATTTTTTAGAATATGAATCACTTCAATCTCTTTCTGAAAAAAGCCGTCAATAAATACATTTTTTTGAGGACTTTATTATACTATCGATATTTTTTTCTTTTAACTTGACATGCAAATTTTTTTTTCCACATGCACACGCGTATTGAAATATCCATGAACTCGTCAGCTTTCTTAAAATAATATCGTGGGTTATCTTCTCTACAGGTAACAGGAGTAGTTGAGTTCAATAAATACATTTTAATTTGACATTTGTCTCTAAAATTAGATCCGCATCTGCATCTATCTAAATATTACGTATCCGTAATGAAAAAGGAAACTGATACGGATTCTTACACAGGTCATGTTCGCATCCAATCAGTTTGCACCCTTTAGTTGGCTAAAATTGGCAAAATGGAAGTTAAAACAATTTGTGGAGAGCGGTCGAAACTTTGTTTCTCTTCGTCTCTAACATCTAACATGAGTGTGATGCGCTTGAGGAGAACCTTGCTCACCAAGGAGCCGCCTTTTTGACATCTCTTCCATTTCGAGCTCTCTCTTTGCATATATAAACCCACATAGAAAAAGGGGGAGGAGAAAACAAAAAGGAAACCACCAATTAAACACAGCAAAAGGAGGTCTTAGCTCTCTTTCTTTCTTTCTCTCTTAACAAATGGCCATTAACAACTCCCTTGATTTTGGGCTCCTGTTACAACCCGGGATTTTTTACTACACCTCTGTTTCATGCCATGTAGCTCTCTTCCTCTTTCTCTCTGTAGTTTGCGTTTCCAGAAGGTGCAATGAGGGGAGGTCCAAGGAGAAAATTGAGAACAAAAATTTCTCGTATTACAAACTGACCCTTCTAAGCTCTCTTACTGTTGGTTCTTTCTATCTTCTCCTCTTTGTTTTCAGTTACATATTTTCTTATTCGGATTTTCTATTTCGATTGGATTTGGGAGTCAGAACCATTTCTTGGTTTCTCTTCTATTGCTACATGCAATTTGAATTCGGAAGACTGAGAGAACAAAGATTTCCTCTTATACATAGATTATGGTTCCCACTTTTTCTAATCATATCTCTTTATTCTCTCGTTCAACATACCCTCTCATTGCAAAATCATGCAATTGTCGACCCTTATTTCTGGGTCTTCGATTTTGGGTCAGTTTTTTGTGGTTTGTTGCTTACCTATGCTGCTTTCTCTGGTAAGCTAAGAAATGAAGGTGGCGATTCTAATATCCAGGAACCTCTCCTAAATGGGACCTGTAATAACAACTTTGGTACTGATAACAGTACCAATGGCGGTTCCAAAAATACCTCTGTGTTCAGCAATGCTGGGTTCTTTAGCATTCTTACATTCTCTTGGATTGGTCCATTGCTCTCTCTCGGGCATAAAAAAACTTTAGACCTAGAAGAGATACCAATGGTGGATGAGAGTGATTCAATTAATGGGGTTTTACCTATCTTCAAAACCAAGCTAGACTCACAAATAGGTGCTGATGGTAAAGTGACCCCCTTTAAACTCGCAAAGGCTTTGGTTTACACATGTTGGGGACAAGTCATTTTAACAGCTATCTACGCATTGGTGTACAATGTCTCGGCCTATGTCGGCCCATACCTGATTGACTACTTTGTGCAGTACCTAAATGGCACAAAACGATCTCCGAAACAAGGTTACTTGTTGGTACTAGCATTTATCTTTGGCAAAATTTTTGAATGTCTGTCAATGAGGCATTGGTTTTTCCGGTTGCAACAAGCTGGGATAAAGGTACGAGCGTCTCTGGTGGGTACGATATATCAAAAGGGGCTTACTCTCTCGAGCCGGGCTAGACAGAGCCGTACCAGCGGTGAGATGATAAACATAATGAGTGTGGATGCCGACAGAGTCAGCCTCTTCAGCTGGTACATGCACGACCTCTGGTTGGTGCCAATACAAATCGGCCTTGCTCTGATAATACTTCACTCCTGCCTCGGTCTCGCCTCAGTGTCAGCTCTAGCTGCAACAATTATGATCATGCTGGTCAATTTACCACTCAGCCGTATGCAAGAGAATTTTCAAGAGAAAATGATGGAGGCTAAAGACGTCCGCATGAAGGCCATGTCAGAAGTGTTGCGCAACATGCGAATTCTAAAACTTCAGGGTTGGGAGATGAAATTTCTTCAAAAAATTATCGATATAAGGAAAGACGAGGCGAGCTGGATAAAAAAATTTGTGTATGCTAATGCTGGCGTGACGTTTCTCTTCTGGGGAACACCGACTTTTGTGGCTGTTGCCACTTTCGGTACATGCATACTCATGGGCATACCACTTTCTAGTGGTAAGGTGCTCTCAGCATTGGCTACATTTCGGGTGTTGCAAGAGCCCATATACAATCTTCCTGACACCATTTCCATGATAATTCAAACTAAAGTTTCCTTGGAGCGAATAAGTTCTTTCTTATGTTTAGAGAATTTGCCAAATAGTGCGGTACATCGGATCCCCAGAGGGAACTCTGAGGTGGCAGTCGAGGTTGAGAACGGTACCTTCTCATGGGATTTGGAGAGTGAGGTACCAACATTGAAAGATTTGAATTTCAGGGCATTACATGGCATGAGGGTTGCAGTGTGTGGTACAGTGGGGTCTGGTAAGTCGAGTTTGCTGTCATGCATGCTGGGTGAAATGCCAAAAGTATCTGGGGAGGTCAAGTTGTGTGGTTCGACTGCATATGTCAGCCAGTCGCCATGGATACAGAGTGGCAAAATTCAAGACAATATTTTGTTTGGGACAATGATGGATAGGGACCGGTATGATAAGGTTCTGGAGGCATGTAGCTTGAAGAAGGATTTGGAGATTTTGCCACATGGAGACCAGACTGTGATTGGAGAGAGAGGGATTAACTTGAGCGGTGGTCAGAAACAGAGAATACAGATAGCTCGTGCACTGTATCAGGATGCCGATATTTTCCTTTTTGATGATCCCTTTAGCGCTGTTGATGCACATACCGGGTCACACCTCTTTAAGGTAAATTTTTATTTGGATCATTTGTTTTTCTAATTGGGATTTGCAGGTACTTCAAAGCTGATCCGACAAATAATATTAAATAATCAGTGTAGAATACTAAATACTTTCTGGTTGGCTTTCTTCTTCATTTTATACTGTTCTTTGAATTAAACTAAAAGTATCTTTTACAGGAATGTTTGTTGGGGCTTTTAGCATCAAAGACCGTGATCTATGTCACACACCAAGTCGAATTCTTACCGGCTGCTGACCTCATCATGGTACGTGTTTCGTTCTATTTTCTTTCTTTGGCACTCTTCTCACATAGGGCAGCAATTAATTTCAATTTTTCTTTAAAGGTTATGAAAGAAGGAAAAGTTGCACAAGCAGGCAAATACCAAGAAATACTAGAATCTGGCAAGGAGTTTATGGAACTCGTCTCTGCACACAAGGATGCCTTGTCAGCGCTCGACTCCATTTCCTTAAGTGACCTGGATTCCTCCAGTTCAGATAAGAAAATTGTGCAAAAGAAAACCCAAAATGATGCTTCACCAGAAGAAGCAAACCCTAACATACCAAAGGGACAACTTGTAACAGAAGAAGAAAGAGAGAAAGGGAAAGTTGGGTTTTGGGTCTATTGGAAATACATCACGTTGGCATACAAAGGGGCACTTGTGCCATTGGTCCTTCTGGCACAAATTTGCTTCCAAGTCCTTCAAATAGCGAGTAATTACTGGATGGCCTGGGCTGCCCCAGTGTCAGAGGATACAGCACCACCTGTCAGTAACATGGTGCTTATATATGTGTTCGTGGCATTGGCATTTGGGAGCTCTCTGTGCATACTAGCAAGGGCATTGCTTCTAGTCACTGCTGGCTACAAAACAGCAACTATTTTATTTAACAAGATGCACATGAGTATATTTCGTGCTCCTATGTCATTTTTCGATTCTACTCCAAGTGGTCGGATCCTCAATCGGGTAACTCATACATTAGTGAACTAATATTTTTTTTACAATTTATCCATTACAATTTTTTGTGTTACAGTTAGTTATTCTGTGTGTTTGCATTTTTCCTATATATCCTGTAAAATCTCATTATTTCAGATTGGGTTTCATTTCTAGCCTACCCCAATTTATTTGGGAATAACGGCTTTGTTGTTGTTGTCAACATCACCTATTACAATAATGCCTTACCAGTGAAAGAAAAAAGTGTATTTATAGTGCAATAATATTGAATATATTTGTTTAAAATTAATTCTTGTAGGCTTCAACAGATCAGAGTGAGGTTGATACAAGCATTCCATACCAGATCGGTGCTTATGCCTTTACAATCATACAACTTCTTGGTATCATAGCTGTCATGTCACAAGTTGCATGGCAAGTGTTTGTTGTGTTCATTCCTATGGTTGCCTTGTGCTTTTGGTACCAGGTACGTTTATCTTTCTTGTGAGAATTTTTAGATTTCCAATAATTGCAAATTTAAAGTTCCTCCATTTTATGATCACATTCTGAGTATATAACAAAAAGCTGTTCTAAAGGCTAGTAGCTTAAGCATTTTAGTATGCTTCCTATGTGTACTATTTCAGAAATTTGAATTGTGGGTTACTTGAATTGAAGGGTGTTGTCATGTACTTAGACAATTCATGTACAGTGTTAGATACAAATGGCGTAAAGATACAGAAGATCAACTTACATTATAATAAATAAAAATCTACAGTGCATATTAGAATAGTGTTGGGGTGCTCTGAAAAAATTTCTGTAGTGAAGGGATTTGGAATTTCTTTGCAGCCCTAACAATAGATTGCTCATGCAATTTGTTGTTCTGAACAGAGATATTATATAGAGACAGCAAGAGAATTGGCGAGGCTAGTAGGAGTGTGCAAGGCTCCAATAATACAACATTTTGCCGAGTCTCTGACAGGTTCAACGACAATTAGAAGTTTTAGCAAAGAATCAGGTTTCAAGGGGAGAAATGGAAAATTGATGGATGATTATTCCCGGCCGAAATTCTATAATGCCGGTGCCATGGAGTGGCTCTGTTTCCGGCTGGACGTGATCTCGTCTCTCACCTTTGCCTTTTCTCTGGTGTTCTTAGTGACTATACCAGCTGGCATGATTGATCCAGGTACACCATTATATGCAAAACGTTTAGTTGCAATTTAGGATTGCTGATAGATTTATAAATTAGAATTTTAATTAGTTCTATTTTTTTTTTAAGAATTTTGGCAGATCTATGTGTAGTTTTACATTCAGAATGATCTCTTTCCCATTGTTTGCCAAAAAGTCTTGCATTCCTTTGGGAGCTAACACACTTAAAAGTAAAGATGATTATTATTGCATTGTTCTAACTTATACATAAAAAATAAATTATTTGAAACTTACATTACTCTAATTTCCATGGAATATAGGGCTTGCGGGTCTTGCGGTGACTTATGGACTTAATTTGAACATGCTACAAGCCTGGGTTGTTTGGAATTTGTGCAACCTGGAAAATAAGATAATATCCGTGGAGAGAATATTGCAATATACAAGCATTCCAAGTGAACCCCCACTTTCTACAAAACAAGATTTGTTGTTGCATCAGTCCTGGCCAGCACGAGGAGAAATTGAGCTTAAAAATCTGCAAGTAAGTTAACATTTCCTTCCTATTTAATGCATCTTTGTGATTTTCATTTGGTGTATTTATGTTTGAACGTGTTGAATGTTATTTCAGTAATACACATTTGTTGTGGCTAAGTGAACGAACTTCTTAAAGAAAAAAGTTTAAAAAAGGGTTTATCTCTCATCTTCTGTAATAGAGAGTCCAAAACCAGCCACTCGGAAATTACCTGAATGATCCAAGAAAAGGATTTACTAGAACCGGAATAAAAACCAAAAATGACCTAATCTTGTGATTAAGACAATTCATTTGTACCATCAATCCAACCTGAAATTTACTTGGGACCATCTTAGAATACCGTGTACATTTCTAAAGATGCTTTTAAAATTGTTTCTCAAACAGGTTCGATATGCACCACAATTGCCATTTGTACTGCGAGGTCTCTCGTGCTCCTTTCCTGGTGGCATGAAAACTGGTATTGTTGGGAGAACAGGAAGTGGCAAGTCAACCTTGATTCAGGCACTCTTTCGGATAGTCGATCCCACTGTAGGTCAGATACTGATAGATAATGTAGACATCTGCACCATCGGATTGCATGACCTACGGTCCAGATTGAGTATTATACCTCAAGACCCCACCATGTTTGAAGGAACAATTAGAAATAACCTTGACCCTCTTGAGGAGTACACTGATGCTCAGATTTGGGAGGTAAATAATTTCTATGGGTTTATCTTTATGAAAGCATATTTTTTCAAATTTTTTACAAAAAACAACACAACAACAACAACAAAGCCTGTAGTTTCAAACAAGTTGGGTTAGGCTAGTAATGAAACCCAATCAAAATAATGTATAATCGACAGTAACATAGTATCAATAGCAATAGCAATAGTAATAGTTATAGTAATTGTATATTACTATACTCCTTTTTCAATATTACTTGTATATATTGCAAACTAAGTCTGTCATTTATTTGTAATTAGTTACAAACAACTATTTACAACTATTTAGTGATTGACATAGATTTTGTTGGTGTAGGCTTTGGATAGTTGCCAGCTTGGAGAGGAAGTCCGGAAGAAGGAATTGAAGCTCGACTCTCCAGGTATAACATCATACGTACTTTTCACTATTTTTGTTAAACTATTATTTTTTATCTGATGATCTCATTAATTATTTTTTTCACTAAGAAGAGCAATCTTTTTGCACCTCACGCCTAACATTATCTACATTATCTTGTAATAGTGGCATGTAATTTATTTTAGGCCTTCATAAAGCCTGGGAAAAGAATATCTGGAAATTGTAAACCCAACTCAGCTTCTCATAACTATTTATGCAACTCAATGCATGCGGCCTAAAACCAAAGGCAGCATATCATAATTCCTAATATCTCAGCAATCCTCTATTTGTAGTGACTGAGAATGGAGAGAACTGGAGTGTGGGCCAGCGTCAGCTAGTGTGCCTGGGGCGTGTGATTTTGAAAAAGAGTAAAATTTTAGTTCTTGATGAAGCAACAGCTTCAGTCGACACAGCAACAGACAATTTGATTCAAAAGACGTTGAGGCAGCAGTTCTCAGATTCCACTGTAATAACTATTGCACATCGAATCACCTCAGTGCTTGATAGTGATATGGTGCTCCTACTTGATAATGGTTAGTGCCCCCCTCAAGTACATATCTGGTTTTTGTTGGACCCATATTCTTTGCAAATAATGTTTACTTAAATATGGATTTGGATTTATATTTTCAGCCCCAGGTTTTTGTTGACAATAATTGTGAAATTTAGTTTTGACATGGTATCTTTTAAAAAATGACGTTTCTTATCTTTCTTTTGGATAATTTGTGTGATTCTAAATTATCTTTGTTTTAAAACTTTTTTTACTTTTAACAGGTGTTGCTGTTGAATATGATACACCAGCAAAATTGTTAGAAGACAAGTCGTCATTGTTTTCACAGCTAGTGTTGGAATATACGATGAGATCAGCATAGTAGATGATATCAATTAAACCTCAAGTGTAATTCTACCGAGTTATACCACGTGCAATTTGACTGAGATATTTTTTTGAAAAGCAATGTACCTAAGTAGTTTAGCAGTTCTATTGAGTGGGAAGATGACCTCAGGATTATACTGTCAGGGCGTACAAAGCAAAATAAAGTTTTGTAGCTGTAGCTGTAGCTGTATCTCTATCAGATCCATGTAATCACTAATTTCAGTTATTAATTCAATAATTCTGAAACTTTTGTTGAGTTTTGTTGTTCCTTTCTTTCTTTCCCTCTTCTTTTTATATTTTATGACCGTTTGAAAGCCCAAATTTTCATTTTTGAATTTTTTTTACTATTTTATCGGTTAGATAAAAAATTTAACAATCTAATATTTTTTCATACTTCCAATTTATCGAATTTTCTACTCATCTCATAAAATAATAAAAAAAAATGTAAAAATGAAAAATTTGGTTTCCAAGTAGATATTAGTATGAACAACATTTTCAACGGTCCAGATTGATCATTTTGCACTTTGTATTGTGTGATGTGAGTCTAAAGTATATGCACTTTTGTGCTTTATAAAGTACTTTAGCCTAACTATATATATATTGTCTCAATATCATCTAAAGGTTAAGATCCTCTCAAGATTCGAACTGTTTTAGTTCACGAACAGTTTTGAACGAACCAACTCTAATTTGAGTTTGATTCAAAACTGTTTCGAACTAGTTTAATTTGAGTTGAAATTAATTTCAAATTGAAATCGAACAAACTAATTTCGAACTTTTCTCAAATCGAACTCGAACGAATTACGAACTATGAATTTTTCTTGCAACTCTAATAATAAGGGTAAAATGTTGCCGGACGAATGATAGAGAGCATATGGATAAATTACGGATCGGATGGTAATTAGTTGTACCGTATTCAATTTATTTTAAGACAAAAACTTGGATACTCTAAAAGATATGTATATTTGATACTCTAGCTCATCTGAACCGTTCAATTCATTGAGTTTGATGAAAAATGATTCACTTTAACTTTTGCTAATTTTTTCAAGAAATCACTTTTCGTCAATCTCGATAAATTGAATGACCCAATGAGTTAGACTACCTACTGTACTCATTTTTCGAAGTAGCCAAATTTTTGTTTAATTTAAATATAAATGCAAATACATACAAAAAGTTCCTATAAATATGACTACAAATAAAATATAAAGAAAACATTGTAAATTTGTAATAAAATTAGAATACTTTATATAATGTATACAATTGTAAATTTATGTGGAAGATTTAATAAATTTAATGAACCTATTGCAGTGCAATTTTAGTGTAAGTATATATCTTGAAGAAACAATATATATTATAAAATGCAGAATAAAATGCAATCATTAGAGTAAGAAAAATGGTTTAGCATATACTTCATCGACACGTCATCAATACGTGCGTCGTTATGCATGTTCAACGTGTCGCGATCAGTGACAGAGCGACATGCAATTAGAGAGAGGGGGTCAGTTGCACTCTGGATCTTTTTTTCAAATAATCATTTATTTGATATTTTAAAAAAATCTTATAATATGAATATTTTTTAGAATATGAATCATTTCAATCTCTTTCTGAAAAAAACCGTCAATAAATACATTTTTTTTAGGACTTTGTTATACTAACGATATTTTTTTCTTTTAACTTGACATGGAATTTTTTTTTCCACATGCGCACGCGTATTGAAATATCCATGAACTCGTCAGCTTTCTTAAAATAATATCGTGGGTTATCTTCTCTACAGGTAACAGGAGTAGTTGAGTTCAATAAAGGAACTTCTTATTGTCTAAGTTTCAATAAATACATTTTAATTTGACATTTGTCTCTAAAATTAGATACGCATCTGCATCTATCTAAATATTACGTATCCGTAATGAAAAAGGTAACTGACACGGATTCTAACACGGGTCATGTTCACATCCAATCAGTTTGCACCCTTTAGTTGGCTAAAATTGGCAAAATGGAAGTTAAAACAATTTGTGGAGAGCGGTCTTGAAACTTTGTTTCTCTTCGTCTCTAATATCTAACATGAGTGTGATGCGCTTGAGGAGAACCTTGCTCACCAAGGAGCCGCCTTTTTGACATCTCTTGCATTTCGAGCTCTCTCTTTGCATATATAAACCCACATAGAAAAAGGGGGAGGAGAAAACAAAAAGGAAACCACTAATTAAACACAGCAAAAGGAGGTTTTAGCTCTCTTTCTTTCTTCCTCTCTTAACAAATGGCCATTAACAACTCCCTTGATTTTGGGCTCCTGTTACAACCCGAGATTTTTTACTACACCTCTGTTTCATGCCATGTAGCTCTCTTCCTCTTTCTCTCTGTAGTTTGCGTTTCCAGAAGGTGCAATGAGGGGAGGTCCAAGGAGAAAATAGAGAACAAAAATTTCTCGTATTACAAACTGACACTTCTAAGCTCTCTTACTGTTGGTTCTTTCTATCTTCTCCTCTTTGTTTTCAGTTACATATTTTCTTATTCGGATTTTCTATTTCGATTGGATTTGGGAGTCAGAACCATTTCTTGGTTTCTCTTCTATTGCTACATGCAATTTGAATTCGGAAGACTGAGAGAACAAAGATTTCCTCTTATACATAGATTATGGTTCCCACTTTTTCTAATCATATCTCTTTATTCTCTCGTTCAACATACCCTCTCATTGCAAAATCATGCAATTGTCGACCCTTATTTCTGGGTCTTCGATTTTGGGTCAGTTTTTTGTGGTTTGTTGCTTTCCTATGCTGGTTTCTCTGGTAAGCTAAGAAATGAAGGTGGCGATTCTAATATCCAGGAACCTCTCCTAAATGGGACCTGTAACAACAACTTTGGTACTGATAACAGTACCAATGGCGATTCCAAAAATACCTCTGTGTTCAGCAATGCTGGGTTCTTTAGCATTCTTACATTCTCTTGGATTGGTCCATTGCTCTCTCTCGGGCATAAAAAAACTTTAGACCTAGAAGACATACCAATGGTGGATAAGAGTGATTCAATTAATGGGGTTTTACCTATCTTCAAAACCAAGCTAGACTCACAAATAGGTGCTGATGGTAACGTGACCCCCTTTAAACTCGCAAAGGCTTTGGTTTACACATGTTGGGGACAAGTCATTTTAACAGCTATCTACGCATTGGTGTACAATGTCTCGGCCTATGTCGGCCCATACCTGATTGACTACTTTGTGCAGTACCTAAATGGCACAAAACGATCTCCGAAACAAGGTTACTTGTTGGTACTAGCATTTATCTTTGGCAAAATTTTTGAATGTCTGTCAATGAGGCAGTGGTTTTTCCGGTTGCAACAAGCTGGGATAAAGGTACGAGCGTCTCTGGTGGGTACGATATATCAAAAGGGGCTTACTCTCTCGAGCCGGGCTAGACAGAGCCGTACCAGCGGTGAGATGATAAACATAATGAGTGTGGATGCCGACAGAGTCAGCCTCTTCAGCTGGTACATGCACGACCTCTGGTTGGTGCCAATACAAATTGGCCTTGCTCTGGTAATACTTCACTCCTGCCTCGGTCTCGCCTCATTGTCAGCTCTAGCTGCAACAATTGTGATCATGCTGGCCAATTTACCACTCAGCCGTATGCAAGAGAATTTTCAAGAGAAAATGATGGAGGCTAAAGACGTCCGCATGAAGGCCATGTCAGAAGTGTTGCGCAACATGCGAATTCTAAAACTTCAGGGTTGGGAGATGAAATTTCTTCAAAAAATTATCGATATAAGGAAAGACGAGGCGAGCTGGATAAAAAAATTTGTGTATGCTAATGCTGGCGTGACGTTTCTCTTCTGGGGAACACCGACTTTTGTGGCTGTTGCCACTTTCGGTACATGCATACTCATGGGCATACCACTTTCTAGTGGTAAGGTGCTCTCAGCATTGGCTACATTTCGGGTGTTGCAAGAGCCCATATACAATCTTCCTGACACCATTTCCATGATAATTCAAGCTAAAGTTTCCTTGGAGCGAATAAGTTCTTTCTTATGTTTAGAGGATTTGCCAAATAGTGCGGTACATCGGATCCCCAGAGGGAACTCTGAGGTGGCAGTCGAGGTTGAGAACGGTACCTTCTCATGGGATTTGGAGAGTGAGGTACCAACATTGAAAGATTTGAATTTCAGGGCATTACATGGCATGAGGGTTGCAGTGTGTGGTACAGTGGGGTCTGGTAAGTCGAGTTTGCTGTCATGCATGCTGGGTGAAATGCCAAAAGTATCTGGGGACGTCAAGTTGTGTGGTTCGACTGCATATGTCAGCCAGTCGCCATGGATACAGAGTGGCAAAATTCAAGACAATATTTTGTTTGGGACAATGATGGATAGGGACCGGTATGATAAGGTTCTTGAGGCATGTAGCTTGAAGAAGGATTTGGAGATTTTGCCACATGGAGATCAGACTGTGATTGGGGAGAGAGGGATTAACTTGAGCGGTGGTCAGAAACAGAGAATACAGATAGCTCGTGCACTGTATCAGGATGCCGATATTTTCCTTTTTGATGATCCCTTTAGCGCTGTTGATGCACATACCGGGTCACACCTCTTTAAGGTAAATTTTTATTTGGATCATTTGTTTTTCTAATTGGGATTTGCAGGTACTTCAAAGCTGATCCGACAAATAATATTAAATAATCAGTGTAGAATACTATACTTTCTGGTTGGCTTTCTTCTTCATTTTATACTGTTCTTTGAATTAAACTAAAAGTATCTTTTGCAGGAATGTTTGTTGGGGCTTTTAGCATCTAAGACCGTGATCTATGTCACACACCAAGTCGAATTCTTACCGGCTGCTGACCTCATCATGGTACGTGTTTGGTTCTATTTTTTTTCTTTGGCACTCTTCTCACATATGGCAGCAATTAATTTCAATTTTTCTTTAAAGGTTATGAAAGAAGGAAAAGTTGCACAAGCAGGCAAATACCAAGAAATACTAGAATCTGGCAAGGAGTTTATGGAACTCGTCTCGGCACACAAGGATGCCTTGTCAGCGCTCGACTCCATTTCCTTAAGTGACCTGAATTCCTCCAGTTCAGATAAGAAAATTGTGCAAAAGAAAACCCAAAATGATGCTTCACCAGAAGAAGCAAACCCTAACATACCAAAGGGACAACTTGTAACAGAAGAAGAAAGAGAGAAAGGGAAAGTTGGGTTTTGGGTCTATTGGAAATACATCACGTTGGCATACAAAGGGGCACTTGTGCCATTGGTCCTTCTTGCACAAATTTGCTTCCAAGTCCTTCAAATAGCGAGTAATTACTGGATGGCCTGGGCTGCTCCAGTGTCAGAGGATACAGCACCACCTGTCAGTAACATGGTGCTTATATATGTGTTCGTGGCATTGGCATTTGGAAGCTCTCTGTGCATACTAGCAAGGGCATTGCTTCTAGTCACTGCTGGCTACAAAACAGCAACTATTTTATTTAACAAGATGCACATGAGTATATTTCGTGCTCCTATGTCATTTTTTGATTCTACTCCAAGTGGTCGGATCCTCAATCGGGTAACTCATACATTAGTTAACTAATATTTTTGTTACAATTTATCCATTACAAATTTTTTGTGTTACAGTTAGTTATTCTGTGTGTTTGCATTTTTCCTATATATCCTCTTAAATCTCATTATTTCAGATTGGGTTTCATTTCTAGCCTGCCCCAATTTATTTGGGAATAAAGGATTTGTTGTTGTTGTCAACATCACCTATTACAATAATGCCTTACCAGTGAAAGAAAAAAGTGTATTTATAGTGCAATAATATTGAATATATTTGTTTAAAATTAATTCTTGTAGGCTTCAACAGATCAGAGTGAGGTTGATACGAGCATTCCATACCAGATCGGTACTTGTGCCATTACAATCATACAACTTCTTGGTATCATAGCTGTCATGTCACAAGTTGCATGGAAAGTGTTTGTTGTGTTCATTCCTATGGTTGCCTTGTGCTTTTGGTACCAGGTACGTTTATCTTTCTTGTGAGAATTTTTAGATTTCCAATAATTGCAAATTTAAAGTCTCTCCATTTTATGACCACATTCTGAGTATATGACAAAAAGCTGTTCTAAAGGCTAGTAGCTTAAGCATTTTGGTATGCTTCCTATGTGTACTATTTCAGAAATTTGAATTGTGGGTTATTTGAATTGAAGGGTGTTGTCATGTATTTAGACAATTCATGTACAGTGTTAGATACAAATGGCGTAAAGATACAGAAGATCAACTTACATTATAATAAATAAAAATCTACAGTGCATATTAGAATAGTGTTGGGGTGCTCTGAAAAAATCTGTAGTGAAGGGATTGGAATTTCTTTGCAGCCCTGACAATACATTGCTCATGCAATTTGTTGTTCTGAACAGAGATATTATATAGAGACAGCAAGAGAATTGGCGAGGCTAGTAGGAGTGTGCAAGGCTCCAATTATACAACATTTTGCCGAGTCTCTGACAGGTTCAACGACAATTAGAAGTTTTAGCAAAGAATCAGGTTTCAAGGGGAGAAATGGAAAATTGATGGATGATTATTCCCGGCCAAAATTCTATAATGCCGGTGCCATGGAGTGGCTCGGTTTCCGGCTGGACGTGATCTCGTCTCTCACCTTTGCCTTTTCTCTGGTGTTCTTAGTGACTATACCAGCTGGCATGATTGATCCAGGTACACCATTATATGCAAAACGTTTAGTTGCAATTTAGGATTGCTGATAGATTTATAAATTAGAATTTTAATTAGTTCTATTTTGTTAGAATTTTGGCAGATCTATGTGTAGTTTTACATTCAGAATGATCTCTTTCCCATTGTTTGCCAAAAAGTCTTGCATTCCTTTGGGAGCTAACACACTTAAAAGTAAAGATGATTATTATTGCATTGTTCTAACTTATACATAAAAAATAAATTATTTGAAACTTACATTACTCTAATTTCCATGGAATATAGGGCTTGCGGGTCTTGCGGTGACTTATGGACTTAATTTGAACACGCTACAAGGCTGGCTTGTTTGGAATTTGTGCAACCTGGAAAATAAGATAATATCCGTGGAGAGAATATTGCAATATACAAGCATTCCAAGTGAACCCCCACTTTCTACAAAACAAGATTTGTTGTTGCATCAGTCCTGGCCAGCACGAGGAGAAATTGAGCTTAAAAATCTGCAAGTAAGTTAACATTTCCTTCCTATTTAATGCTTCTTTGTGATTTTCAT
Source organism: Eleocharis quinqueflora (assembly GCA_964058865.1). NCBI lineage: Eukaryota > Viridiplantae > Streptophyta > Magnoliopsida > Poales > Cyperaceae > Eleocharis > Eleocharis quinqueflora. The sequence goes on from CAXKVX010005171.1 coordinate 75,917, forward strand.
TTGGTGTATTTATGTTTGAACGTGTTGAATGTTATTTCTGTAATACACATTTGTTGTGGCTAAGTGAACGAACTTCTTAAAGAAAAAAGTTTAAAAAAGGGTTTATCTCTCATTTTCTGTACTAGAGAGTCCAAAACCAGCCACTCGGAAGTTACCTGAATGATCCAAGAAAAGGATTTTCTAGAATCGGAATAAAAACCAAAATGAACTAATCTTGTGATTAAGACAATTCATTTGTACCATCAATCCAACCTGAAATATACTTGGGACCATCTTAGAATACCGTGTACATTTCTAAAGATGCTTTTAAAATTGTTTCTCAAACAGGTTCGATATGCACCACAATTGCCATTTGTACTGCGAGGTCTCTCGTGCTCCTTTCCTGGTGGCATGAAAACTGGTATTGTTGGGAGAACAGGAAGTGGTAAGTCAACCTTGATTCAGGCACTCTTTCGGATAGTGGATCCAACTGTAGGTCAGATACTGATAGATAATGTAGACATCTGCACCATCGGATTGCATGACCTACGGTCCAGATTGAGTATTATACCTCAAGACCCCACCATGTTTGAAGGAGCAATTAGAAATAACCTTGACCCTCTTGAGGAGTACACTGATGCTCAGATTTGGGAGGTAAATTATTTCTATGGGTTTCTCTTTATGAAAGCATATTTTTTCAAAATTTTAACAAAAACAACACAACAACAACAACAAAGCCTGTAGTCTCAAACAAGTTGGGTTAGGCTAGTAATGAAACCCAATCAAAATAATGAAAAAACTAACCTAGATAATATTAATATAATCGACAGTAACATAGTATCAATAGCAATAGCAATAGTAATAGTTATAGTAATTGTATATTACTATACTCCTTTTTCAATATTACTTGTATATATTGCAAACTAAGTCTGTCATTTATTTGTAATTAGTTACAAACAACTATTTACAACTATTAAGTGATTGACATAGATTTTGTTGGTGTAGGCTTTGGATAGTTGCCAGCTTGGAGAGGAAGTCCGGAAGAAGGAATTGAAGCTCGACTCTCCAGGTATAACATCATACATACTTTTTACTATTTTTGTTAAACTATTATTTTTTATCTGATGATCTCATTAATTATTTTTTTCACTAAGAAGAGCAATCTTTTTGCACCTCACACCTAACATTATCTACATTATCTTGTAATAGTGGCATGTAATTTATTTTAGGCCTTCATAAAGCCTGGTAAAAGAATATCTAGAAATTGTAAACCCAACTCAGCTTCTCATAACTATTTATGCAACTCAATGCATGCGGCCTAAAACCAAAGGCAGCATATCATAATTCCTAATATCTCAGCAATCCTCTATTTGTAGTGACTGAGAATGGAGAGAACTGGAGTGTGGGCCAGCGTCAGCTAGTGTGCCTGGGGCGTGTGATTTTGAAAAAGAGTAAAATTTTAGTTCTTGATGAAGCAACAGCTTCAGTCGACACAGCAACAGACAATTTGATTCAAAAGATCTTGAGGCAGCAGTTCTCAGATTCCACTGTAATAACTATTGCACATCGAATCACCTCCGTGCTCGATAGTGATATGGTGCTCCTACTTGATAATGGTTAGTGTCCCCCTCAAGTACATATTTGGTTTTTGTTGGACCCATATTCTTTGCAAATAATGTTTACTTAAATATGGATTTTGATTTATATTTTCAGCCCCAGATTTTTGTTGACAAAAATTGTGAAATTTAGTTTTGATATGGTATCTTTTAAAAAATGACGTTTCTTATCTTTCTTTTGGATAATTTGTGTGATTCTAAATTATCTTTGTTTTAAAACTTTTTTTACTTTTAACAGGTGTTGCTGTTGAATATGATACACCAGCAAAATTGTTAGAAGACAAGTCGTCATTGTTTTCACAGCTAGTGTTGGAATATACGATGAGATCAGCATAGTAGATGATATCAATTAAACCTCAAGTGTAATTCTACCTAGTTATTCCACGTGCAATTTGACTGTGATAAGTTTTTTGAAAAGCAATGTACCAAAGTAGTTTAGCAGTTCTATTGAGTGGGAAGATGACCTCAGGATTATACTGCCAGAGCATACAAAGCAAAATAAAGTTTTGTAGCTGTAGCTGTATCTCTATTAGTTCCATGTAATCACTAATTTCAGTTATTAATTCAATAATTCTGAAACTTCTGTTGAGTTTTGTTGTTCCATTCTTTGCCCCCCCCCCCCCCCCCCCCCCTCTTTTTATATTTTATGACCGTTTGAATTTAACCATGTTAACAATATTATGTTCTGTAAACAAAAACAGATAGATGTTATTACTAAAATGATATAATAACCTAGCAGTTTTTTCCTGCTGACAAAAGAGCAGTGACCAGTAGCAACTCTTTCAAAACCTATACGTATATACAAAGATATATACAACAAATAGAATGGGTTTTGAAATTGTTTCCCTTTGTCCCAACATACAACCGCAGATTCATCGATCATAATTGTTCATAATGAAAGAAAATCAACTTTAATTGTTAGGCTGAAAATGCCATTGTCGGTTGATAGAAAGAAAATTAAGGGCCTCTTTTATTTTTCTAACAGTCCATAATTTATTTATTGGGCCTGTTATAATGAGCCCAAGAACTTTTTAATTGGTTCCTTAGAAGATGAATTTCAATTTCTCGTGGTGTTTTTTTTTATAGAAAAATTAAATTCTAATCTTTGTGCAACTTACTAAATAATGTATAGGTCTTTTTATTGCATGCATCATGAAAGGGCAATGTTTTTGACCTCCCCCAAAAAGTATATAGTTTGGTTTGTTATTAATTAGGGGAAGGAAAATAGAATTGTAGATGGTTTTGCTTTGTCTGTGGTCATGAATTATTTATTGAAGATCACTATCAGTCTTCAGTCATATATATTTTATTTGGGGCAGCTCTTTTTAATTAGCAAGATCCATTTTTAACAGCAAAAGTCACATCACAAAGCTTCTTTCTGACAATGGGAATTACTAATCTTATACAATAGAAAAACTATCAGTCTTCACACTACAGGAAAACACATTATTTGCATCAGCAAGGTTAGATGCAATAAAGCCTTTTAACATCAGGAGATTGATGCTTAAGGGCTTTAGCATCAGGAATTTGATGCAAAGACATTGACGCAAATACTCTAGCGGCAAATACGCAATTGCATCTAGCTGAGCATTTGCATCAATGTTTTATTTGCATCCATTTAAGCAGATGCATGATCCTTTACCTTTTGTATCCGCAACTTTGATGCAAAGACTACACAATTGGTTCTACCCTACAGATACAAATGTCTCCATTAGCATTTAAGTCCTAGATGCAAATGGGTTTTTATTGTACCATGATTTTTACTTTTGATTCAGCGATGATGATGCAATTATAGATATTAGCATCTAGAAGATTGATGCTGACCTTACTTATTGCAGATGCTAATGCCTTTATTAGCATCTGCTTTCTAAAACCAAATGCGTTTTTATGGTACCAGATTTTCTTCTTTTGATTCGTAGTTGCTGATGCTATTATTGACATTAGCATCTGTAGTTTCGATGATAATGTAACTTATTGCATCTACTTGTGTTGCGATATTCTTTTATTTGCATCTAACCGATAGATGGTATCTTTTTTTGATTGTATTTGTTTGCATCTCGATAAGTGATGATATATTTTTTTTGCATCTGTCAGGAGAGATGCAATTATTACTCTTCATTTGTATAACGGAAGCTACTGCTAACAAATGAACCAAAAAAAGAGCTTTCAAATTGCCTGATTCTTCCAATATACCAGTATTCAATTCCAATATACCAATATTCATAAAAACAGAACAATATCCAGGCAAACAAAGAAACATCCATGCAAACAAAGCAAAGCATCTCAAATTGTTTTTCATAACATCGCATCCCAAATTGTTTTTCACAACATCCATACCAACAAACCAAATTTCTTGGCAACATGCCAGATTTCCCCAAATAAAACCCAAACCACTTACCAGCTAATCAGATGACAAGAAATCATTATCGTCATCACTTGTTGGGGCATCATCATCAAATGAATCCTCATCATAATCAGGTTCATCAAATTTGTTTCGGCTTGCGAGTTTAGAGCTTGTTGATGGTGATGCATCACTTTCCATGCCTGGAATGAAATCCGGGTCATCCTCATCATCATCATCATCATTGCAAGGATAGAAACGATTAGGACCCACTACACCTGAAGAAGCTGTAACTTGGGTGGCGCAGACCTACAAAATAATGAGAATTGAACTATTTTAACATAGCAATAATTATATGGCAGACGTGTTCGATGTTGCTATATTCCAGATTTGTAGGAGACTTATATGCAATAATGACTATAATAATTTTGTATATATTAATTGGACGCTTCAGTATTAGTTAAACAGGCCATGGTGAAGTAAATCACTTTTGCTTTCTTAAAAAGCTTTCTTACATGTAATTATGAGTTAAACAGGGTGAACAATATAATAACTATGAAGATACAGCATTTTAGAGAAAACAGGTGGTCTGGAGAAAAAAAACGCCACTGGCATTCTTTTTTTAGCCTTAAAAGGCTACATTTCACAAATTACTCACACACTTGTGATGCTTTTTCAAAACAAATACCCAAGACAAAAGTGTTGTGTCACGAGGATTTATTCATGGATAAGCAATTTTGAAATTTCAGTTTGCTATATTATTGCAGACCTACAAAATAATGAGAATTAGGTATATAAGAAAATTACTGAATTTGAGCCATTCGATACAATGTTACCCATGATTGGGTATTTTGAGCGCGCACACGGTAACTTTGTAGAATCCATAAGTGCAGGCACACCATAGAAATGGCCATTCTTTTTACCACCCGATGCATAAAACCATAGTTCTGGGTCTAGAGATGGCCACTCAGCTGGATTGTTACCATAATTTTCACTCATCATTTTGGAATAATTATCCTACAAAATAGAACAAATCATTAATATTTTGCCATCCCTAATATAAATTCTATATTTATATATGTATAGCACCATTAGAGAAGCACAAAATTGCTTCAGAGAAGCACAAATCTGATAAATGATAACAATATCTAAACCAGTTACCCATGTTGTGCTTGCTCTATCTGTTAGAAAACCTTTTTTGTCCTTCTGCATGTGGGTTTCAATAAACACCTCAGTGTAAGTTACACTCCTTTGAAGTTTTTTTCCCTATATTAAACAAAGTGTTTAAGTTAGTATTCAATAAAAAAATACACAGATTTTTGAACTAATTGAAAAGTTTTTGTCCCATAAAGTTACCATGTTTCTACTAAGAGCATAAGAATTGGAACGACCGTGACGGTGATATATGTGAACACCAGCCTTCATACGGTTGTCTCTCATCTGGGCGGACTTCTTCTGCCATGATGGTGAACTCCAGTAATCACACAATGCTTCCCAGTGTGTGGTGCTTAACCAAGTAGGCGGGAATGGCTTCCAACTACTTGGTTCAGTACTAGCTGCCTTTTTCGCTACAGAATCCTTAAGTTTAGTGAGCATGTTGGAGTACCGACATCATGCAATGCGATGAAATACCTCACAGCAACGTGACTGATCCTCGTGCTTGCCCCATCGATATTTCATCTATAAGGAAAACAAAAATAACATAAACAAATTAACGAATTAAGTTATTTATTCCTCGATTGCACAAAACTTTTGACTGTTGCAGCAACTGTCATAATGCATCTTGCAGAATATGATACTTGGCATTGTCTGAATGTTTAAAGGAGTTAGGTTTTGACTCTGTAGTGCAGTTTGAACATTTGGGTTTGCAAGACAAGTGAATTAAGTCTAGAATTAAAAAGGTGCTGAAATTTGGCTAAACAGTGAACAATTGAGGTTAACTAGTTTAAACAGTTAACTAATTTGGCTTTATTTGCATCTACCCAGTTAACTAATTCGGCTATGCAAACCTGATCCCCTTTGATTAACTGCCCAAATAGGTACCAGTTAATATATAGGTACCAAATGTACCAAATGTACCAATTAACCGCCCAGTCAATAGCTGATCCCCTTATTGAGGTTAAACCAGCAATAAATCATGCTACAATTCAAATGTACTAATTAAGTACCAAGAATAAAAGAATTAAGTACCAAGAATGCCCGCAAGATTTCCTCCTTTGAATTCTTGGGGAATTCACCATATGTTGGGTACGGTCCTTTCGCATTTATCTTGACCAATTGTGCGATGGTGCTTACAACCTTTGTGTCAAACGGGCTTGATCTGAAAGCCCTATCACCGATGACGTACAGTTTGGGGCGGTTTTTGAATTTTAAATTCTCCCCAATTCTTGCCTCCCCCCTTCCTTTATGTTTTTTGGGTTGAGGCAAGTTGCCCTCCTCCTCCTCAGACTCAGACTCAGACTCAGACAGCCCATCTCCTCCCTCCTCCTCAGCTCCTCTCTCCTTGTGATTTTCCTCCTCATATCCTCCCTCGTTATCTTCCTCCTCCTCCTCAGATTCTCCATTAGATCCCCCCTCCTGAGCTGCCTCCTCCCCATCTTCTCCCTCCTTATCTTCCTCCTCCTCAGAACCTCCCTCCTGAGCATCTTCCTCTTCCTCATCAGAAGCCTCATCGTCTCCATCTATAAATATAAAGTGTAGATGCAATTAAGATTTTTAAGGCCCAATTTAGATTTTTAAGGTCCAGTTTAACCTTGCAAAATGACAACAACAAATTATTCTTCCCAAACAATAGATTGAATAACCAATGAAGAATATCAGAATTAATAGGACCTGTTATCCATAATATGTACAAAAGAGAGTAATAGAACCTGTTGCATTAGCCACATCGACATGCTCCTCAATTCTGACCTTATCAATAATAGGAGCTGTTGTATTTACCATAACCACATAATAATTAATATAGTTATTCAACAACTCAAATATGCATACAAGCATTTATACATGTAAAAAAGAAGTATGAGATAACAAATTAAGCACTTGTCGAGTTCAGGGTCTTCCATAGGCTCCTCGTTGCTAATAGGACCAGCTGCTTGCTGATCCTCATCGTCATTCTCAAGTCGGGCTTTCATCCGTTCGAGGGTCTTGTCGGGTGGAAAATGATTCTTCTGACGCGCTAATATCAGTTTCTTCACTGTCTTTAGCGTTGCAGAGGAAGAAGCCTTTCCAATTGAATGATCTGATGAGCTCTTATCGGATTGACTTCCCTGTTGGTTGCCAACCCTCATTTTTTTTAACTCCCTAGCACATAAGCAATTTGATTTCTTGTTTGTTAGCAAAATTAACCACATACAACAACCTAATTCATACCTTAATTCATTATACCTAATTCATACCTTAATTCTTTATACCTTATTATTATTCAAATGCACTAGGTCTTAAACAGATGTGACTGATAGTTACTGATTGCAAAGTAAAACAGATGTGAGGATGAAATGATACCTTTCATAAGCAAAGTTAGGGTCCAATTGCTTGGAAGCCTTCCTTTTTGATGGCTCTCTCGAAGGCTGAACCGGAACGAGCTCAACAGATGCTAGCTTCTCACTTTCATTCTCAATGGAGGGTTTCTTTCCTTTCCAAGAGCGCCGCCTATTTGCCTGCCTAAGTATCGGCATCCTGTAAGTTGCAATTAAACTATTAATTGCCATCAACTAAAAACATTCTATGAATTATAGAGTTATTTTGTGCTTACTGTGTCATGACCACCAACATATTGCATTAATGTAATCATACCAGTTCTACAAATTTCCTAAAACTATTACAAATCAAAATTAAGCGAGAACCCCAAAACTAATTAAATTCCAATGGATATATATATAAGAATGTTTTATGGGTTTTACAACAGCAAGAATATTGCATTTATTGGTTATCTGACTTGTTGTCAGACAAAAAGGTATATTTTGACAATAGTTCATACATAGGCTAGAATATTTTGCTGGTGTTCAACATATTGCATTTGTGCTTTCAGAATGGATCAGATCAGATCAGATCTAGCATTTGTGCATGTCTAGTTCTAGCTCGTCTCTAAATAATGGTCATAGGCTTTAGTGCGTGCCTAATATATATTCTACAAATTTCCTAAGAGATACAGAAATCAAAATTTTAATTTTAATCTAAAAATTTCCTTGAATTATTAATCAAAATTTGTTTGTGAAATTGGTGTTACAGAAATCAAATGAAGAAAAGAGATACATAAAATAGAGACAAAAATGGGAGAAAGAAAAGAGATACGAAACTGAACCAGAAGGGAGGTTGGACGGAAGCCTTGCTGTGCGAGGAAGAAGGGAGGTTCGACGGAAGCCTTGCTGTGCGAACGGAGTGTAGTGTTTCGGCGACGAGGTGTAGTATTTCTGCGACGAGGTGTAGGGTTTCGGCGACAAGGTGTAGGGTTCAGAGACGGGTTGTAGGGTTTCGGCGAGTTAGAGAGACAGGAGAAAAAATTGATTTAGGCGGAGTATTAGAGAGAGGGACGCAGAAGCGGAGGGGTTATTCGACGATGGATTTCAGAGGAGGTAAATTAACCATTCTATTCATCTGCAATTTACGACTGTAAGACAATATATGAATTTCACGATTTTAGAATAGTTTACGGTAGAATTTAGGGGGGGAAATCACAGCCCATGTTGGCGCTGGATTTGGAAATTTAATTCATACCAAAATTATTCAAACACTTCAAAAAATTTAAAAAATGATATTGCCATAAAAAAATGAAAATGATAATTTTGATATTCATTATAAATTAAAAAAAATGATATTGCCATAAAAAAACGAAAATTATAATGACTTAATATTCATTAATAAATTTGAACAAATCTTGATTTTTTTTTCTTGAGAAATTTTGATATTAAACATGTATTTTAATAAATTTGAACAAATCTTGATTTTATTTTCTTGAGCAATTTTGATATTAAACATGTATTTTAATAAATTTGAACAAATCTTGATTTTATTTTCTTGAGCAATTTTGATATTAAACATGTATTTTAATAAATTTGAACAAATCTTGATGAACTTCTCTTGTCTTACAATTGTAAAGTAAGAGATTAGTAATACACATTTTACATGTATGTGACTATTTGTAGCATGTGAGTATATCAAACGAATTTTCGTTCCTGAATGCATTAATGTAAACATATTGCATTAAACAACTTGTTAGTGTATCGAACGAAATGCGATAAATATATCAGACGAAAACATGTGATATTGTAGTATAAACTCCAAAATGTTAAATTTCTTGAGCAATTTTGATATTAAACATGTATTTTAATAAATTTGAACAAATCTTGATATTATTTTCTTGAGCAATTTTGATATTAAACATGTATTTTAATAAATTTGAACAAATCTTGATGAACTTCTCTTGTCTTACAATTGTAAAGTAAGAGATTAGTAATACAAATTTTACATGTATGTGACTATTTGAAGCATGTGAGTATATCAAACGAATTTTCGTTCCTGAATGCATTAATGTAAACATATTGCATTAAACAACTTGTTAGTGTATCGAACGAAATTTGATAAATATATCAGACGAAAACATGTGATATTGTAGTATAAACTCCAAAATGTTAAATTTCTTGAGCAATTTTGATATTAAACATGTATGTATTTTAATAAATTTGAACAAATCTTGATATTATTTTCTTGAGCAATTTTGATATTAAACATTTATTTTAATAAATTTGAACAAATCTTTATATTATTTTCTTGAGCAATTTTGATATTAAACATGTATTTTAATAAATTTGAACAAATCTTGATGAACTTCTCTTGTCTTACAATTGTAAAGTAAGAGATTAGTAATACACATTTTACATGTATGTGACTATTTGAAGCATGTGAGTATATCAAACGAATTTTCGTTCCTGAATGCATTAATGTAAACATATTGATAACTTCGAAATTTTCATTATTCGAAATTTAAAAGTTCGCAAATTTGAAATTTTTTCTTTATTCGAAATTTAAAAGTTCGTAAATTACAAATTTTGATAACTTCAAAATTTGAAAGTTCACTAATTTGAAAATTTTGAAATTTGAAAAGTTCACCTATTTGTGTTACAACTATACGCGCGCTGGTGAAAAGTTCACCAATTTGAAAGTACAACAATCTTTATTTTTGTATTAGTTCTTTGGTAGGGGAAGCATGACAGGAATGCTGTGATCCTCAGCTTGGTTTCGGGGAGTAGGTTAAAATTATACGCTGGTGAAAGGTAAATGGTTCGATCCCCGACAGATTTTTTTTAAATTTGCCGAAGTAGACAATTTTCAGGAAGGGCTTTATTTGCATCTACCCAGTTGATGCAAATAATTATTTGCATCTGCCCTGGCGATACAAACCTGCTCTGGTTATGCAAACCTGATCCCCTTTGATTAGCTGCCCAAATAGGTACCAGTTAATATATAGGTACCAAATGTACCAGTTAACTGTCCAGTCAATAGGTACCAAACTATAATGAAACTCAGTTCTAATGGAGACTTAACACAAGATTTTAAACAACAGTTTAGAGTATGAGAAGAACAAAAATACAACAAAAATCAGAGAAAATAAAAGTTACAATCTGACATTGCTATAATTGCACAAGTGTTATTAAAAAACCTAAAAAATACAACAAAAATCATAAGACAGTAAAAAAAAACCCTATCTGCTTGAAACAACCTAACATTGAAATACTCCTTGACAACCTGCACAGTACAAAAAATATAAGAATCTGAATCAGTGGTAAAAAAGGGCAATACAGTAATTGAAAGTGGAGATCTACTTACTCAATCAGAATCTGAATCAGTAACATCATCGTGATTGACACCTTCCTCGCAGCCCATGTCCCGATATTCCCTTTGGTTTGCATTTTCATCATCACTTTGGCTCATTTGCACTTCATCATCATCAGAAATCACGAGGTCTCGCATAACATATTCAACATCAGCGGGTGAGAGAGGTTCAGCTTCATCCTCGTTGGTGAGAACATCGGGGATGTCATCACCAGCACCAATCGTGAAAGGACACGGACCATCTTCTTGGAAAAAATCAACATCGGTGGGCATCTCATTTCCATATTGTTCTTCATTCAAACGGAAGCTTGGTAAAAATTTTAGATTTGACCTTATAAGGCACCCACCAATTTTGCCTTTCCCGTTTAGGCGATGGATACCGTAGATAATAAACTTGGATGGCATCAATAGCGAATACAAATGGCTCATGAACAGAAAGGCGAGACTTATGGTTAACTTCAACAAGACCATGATTTTTATCAACCTTCACACCTCTTGAAACATCAAACCATCGACACTTGAAAAGAACAACCTTGTTATGTAATCCACGATATTCTAATTCAACTACATCTTCCAAAGTTCCATAATAATCGTGCTCGGTACCATCATACCAACCGCCTTTTATGCAAATTCCACTATTAATTGTCGCCTTGTCAACACCATATGTTTCGATATGAAAACGATATCCGCTTACATCATATGCACCGTAGCATGAAACTTCATTGTACGGTCCCAATCCTATATCCTTAATTGTGCGATCTATATTGCGATCAGTGCTCACTTTCTTTCTAAACCAAGAGACAAAAATTTTGTCTCGAATCCGATTGAGCTCTACATCCGAAATTCCCGATTTTTCACGTCTCGTCGTTTCATCAAATTCTCTGCAACACAAATATCAGTTAAAACAACCTTGCAAAAATTAAAAAGTGTACATAATAACACTCTAAAGTAAATTCTTACTCGACATAGTCTTGCACTTCGGGACAATTTACTAAAACGTATAATTGTGCTGCTTCCAATTCCCTTTCTCCTACAATCCTTCGAGTACGCTTGCCGATTGGTCTACCTGGATATGAAAAAATCGAAGCCCGCTCTCCGGATACTTGCTCTCCCTCATCATCATGCCTCATATTTTGATTTAGCCGTGTGCGTACATTGCTCTTGAAATAGATTGAACAAAAATTTGAAATTTCTTCGATGATGTAAGCCTCTACCATGGAACCCTCTGGATGTGCTTTGTTACCGACCTTTTTCCTCAATCTTCGTAACTCCCTAAAACAGTATAACACTATATTTAGATTTTCCTAACGATAACAAATATAAACTGAAAAGTATTTATGTAAAAAAATGAATAATGTTACCTTTCAAAATGATACATCCAACGAAATGACACTGGACCACCAACTTTAGCCTCATATGCCAAGTGAACCAACAAATGTTCCATCGAGTCGAAAAATCCAGGTGGAAATATCTGCTCCAGCTTACACAATGTCACAATGAATTTTTCTTCCAACTCTTCCAAACGAGACACTTCCAACTCGGTTGCGCACAAATCTCGAAAGAAATTACTAAGTTCAGTTAGTGGCTCCCATATATAATCAGGAAGAAAATCCCGAAATGCAATCGGTAATAACCGCTCCATAAAAATGTGACAATCATGACTCTTCAGGCCTTGGAACTTGCACTCCTCAACATTCACGCTTCTAGACCAATTTGATGCATATCCATCTGGAAATTTTAATTCCTTCAACCATCGGCAAATTAATTTCTTCTGATCTTTTGTGAGACAAAAAGGGGCCTTTGGCTTAACCCATGACCCGTTGGCACGTTGTTGCAACTATAATTCAGGACGATCACAAATTTGAGCCATATCTAGGCGTGCTTTGACATTGTCCTTTGTTTTTTCTGTGTCCATAACAGTGTTAAAGATATTACCAAATTGGTTCGCTTCAATATGCATAACATCTAGGTTATGCCTAATCAAATTGTTTGACCAATAAGTCAACTTCCAAAAGATGCTTCGTTTCTGCCAATTGTGATTCTCCCCGTAACCATAAAACTCTACACGATTCTTTTCCGATATACCAAATATCGTATCTGGATGAAGAGACCTACAAAAGTTACATGTTATGGAAAGTGAATCTTATTAAAGAGGAATATAATAAATTAAAATTTTTACATAATTAACAATTTAAATAAATCCACATAGACACTTACATAATACTCTCATGAATCTGCTCTCCACTCAAACGTCGAGGAGGTGAGTCAAGAACTCTAGTGTTCTTTTTAAATTTTCTTCTATCTCGACGAAATCTATGCCCCTTTATCAAAAATCCCCTATGATCAAACCATGAAGCTTTTCCTCCCTTCTTCAATCGAAATGCTTTAGTTTCTCCCATACAAATTGGACAAGCTAATCTCCCATGCGTAGACCATCCAGATAACATTCCATATGCTGGAAAATCACTAATTGTCCAAGAAAGTGCTACTTTCATTCGAAAATTTTGTTTTTTGAAACAATCAAAGGTTTCTACTCCATCATCCCATAACATACATAATTCATCCAACAAGGGTTCTAAATAAATATCTATGTCTCTACCTGGACTTTTCGGACCTGGAATAACAAGAGTTAGGAATGTATTTTCACTTTTCATCGCCATTCCTGGTGGTAGATTGTAAGGAACAACGAAAACAGGCCAGCATGAATAAGATGCAGCACTCAAGCTAAAGGGAGTGAAACCATCCGTTGCTAACCCAAGTCGAACATTTCGCACCTCATTTGCAAATTCAGGATAAGTTCTATCAAATGACTTCCATGCTTCTCCGTCAGCTGGATGTATCATGACTCCTGTCTTCTCACGAACACCACGTTTGTGCCACCTCATTTGCTCTGCAGTAGCAGGAGACATATACAATCTCTGTAGCCTTGGTGTTATAGGAAGATAACGGAGAATTTTTCGTGCCACGGGTTTGCCCTTTTTCTTTCTCATGTCGCTCTTGTATCGAGACTCACCACAAATATCACATTTGTCTTTCAACAAGTTATCATTGTAATACAACATGCAATCATTCGGACATGCATCAATTTTTTGGTACTTCAAACCGAGTCCACATAGAAGCTTCTTACACGCATGGAAATTCGGAGGTAAAATGTTATTCTCGGGCAATGCACTCTTGAAAATAGATATCATCCGGTTAAAGCAACCTCTAGGCATTTGATAATCTGATTTCAAATTCATCAACTCAGACACAATCGACAACAATGATTCTTTGCTGTTTGCATTGCTCACATTAGTTTCCAACACCCATAAAGGTCTATCTGCTGCTTCAAGCATTTTGTAAAAATCTTCCGCGGTGGCATTAGGAACTTCCTCAGAGGTTTCCCAATTGAAATCTGGCTCAACAGCATCTAAAACCATCTCATTCATCCTGTTCATTTCCCCCTCTTCTTCATTCACTAACACCATATTTGAGTCCTCGATATTCTCACCGTGATACTGCCAACATTCGTAGAAAAGAGTAAAACCTTTGAGAAACAAATGCCTTCTAACTTCATCACCTGTCAGAAATTTGGTATTGTCACAAACTCGGCAAGGGCATCAGATCATCTCTTTATTACCTCGTCTCATTACACTTGGAGGGTGTTTAAAAGCTTCCTCCACGAAACGGTCTACTCCAATAAAAAATTCAGGATTAAGGTTTTT